>CAIGQQ010037820.1:3086862-3147279 GCA_903798035.1 Danio albolineatus | reverse complement strand
TGTGTGTGTGTGTGTGTGTGTGTGTGTGTGTGTGTGTGTGTGTGTGTTAGATAAGTTTTAAATGAACAGCACAAATTATGGGTCACAAAAGCCACACAAACACTTTACTTTCACTCTCCTAATACTATACTCATTCACCCCAATCTGGTCACTACCTTCAT
Organism: Danio albolineatus; assembly: GCA_903798035.1. Classification (NCBI taxonomy): domain Eukaryota; kingdom Metazoa; phylum Chordata; class Actinopteri; order Cypriniformes; family Danionidae; genus Danio; species Danio albolineatus. The sequence continues at coordinate 3,147,118 of CAIGQQ010037820.1, read as the reverse complement.
AAATGACTGCTATAATAATACAATAAAATAAACTTACTGCAAACCCTCCCCAGAATTTTTAAGGGCCATGAACCCGCCCTCTTTCAGGTCAAGTCCATCTCAGAAATTTTTAAAAAAATGTTCAGAGATGGGCGTGGTGCTTTGCGGGCAGAAGTGGGAGTGGGTGTGGCAAGCAATGGCTCACAAAATGAGACACAAAGCGTGAGGAGACGCAAGATTTTATAGATTACATTTAAAGTTAGGTTAAGTTAGGATGCAACGGAATAAATAGTAAGTAAATTAATGTCCTGCTACATTTGTTATTCATAATTTCATAAACACATAACCACAATTTGTTATTTAATGATAAAGATAATCGTGTTTATATAAACAATATAAATGAGGAGGACTTCTCTGCTCCTCAATCCCTGGGTCTGAATGCAAAAACAGAGAATAGCAGTGCAGCCCGTCTTACCCTGCCTATTTCAACCATTAACCCTGTCGGTAATCTGGAGGATGTTAAACATGTGCGAACACAGCAGCACGGATATGGGTGATGTGTCAAAATAATGAACCATAGACTTTAACGAACTCAACTGATAAAAGACAAAGTCCACCATTCTCCAAATCTCGTACAGCTCTCCTGAAAAAAAAGCTTGCTGCAAACCAACAGCTTTGCTGTGTCAGCCCTGACAGAATCACGGGGAAAAACATGCAGCACACCACGTGCATCATGAAAAGAAACATACGACCCGTGTCTCACCTAGTTATTAGCGGCTATTGGGTCTCCCAGCTTAGCAGGTCTGCTTAGCCTTCGGAAAGCATGTGCACTCATAAATAATTAAGAAGCAGGGTCTTCTCATAGGATAAGAAAACTCTGCTATGAATAATTATGAGAAACCGACACGTCATCATTCCAGTTGCAGTTTTGTGCTATGTCACCAATTTTGATCCCACCCCAAATATTATTTTAAACCCAAAAGACGAAACTAGCTGACAAAAACTCAATTAAACTCACAATTAAAGCTGATAGGTGCTAACGGTGTCCTGACTGATGTTCAACACACACAAACTTGTTAAGATCTCAAAAAAAGTACCACAGGGTTTCTTGAACCTTTAAACCTCTTTTTTATGACCATAAGAATGTGCAGTGCAGTCCCGATTCAAACAAAGAAATGTGAGAACTGTACTCTGTTGTAATCTACAAAAAATAAAAAAATAAAAAAATATGTTTTCCTAACTTGCCAGCAGCTGAGTACTAGTATCCCACATCGTCTGGACTAGTATCCCACACACAAACAAATAGGCAAGGCAAACTTATTTAGAGCACAATTTTACACAACCAAATTTTATCCAAAGAGTTGTACAATAATAAACAAATACAAGAGAACAAAGGGGCTAGGGCTAAACAAGGTAAGAACTTTAATTAAAACTCTAGTCTAGAAAATAAAATCAAGATGCACAATGGTCGCAGTCTAAAAATAAAATAATCAACCGGTTCAGAAGTAAATAAGACATACCTGACAAAATGGATTTAACATTGTTCTTTCATCATCTTTCTGCCACACAAAGAAAAACAGCCACCTCCATGTATGTAGCACTGAAATTATATACACAACATAGTCACATACAGGCATTCTAGGTTATGTGACCAGCTTATAACAAGCAGTCTTGTTTAAAGTAATTTATCCATATTGATTTCTTCAAAAACGTAAAGCAGGAAATGTAACACATTTAAGCAACACCAAACACTGCATAACTACAGTGTATATACAAAACATAGCAAGTTAGTTCTCATTTTAGCTGGCTACTGGTAAATATGCAACATGTTTCTGATTATCTTGGAACCCTACGTATTTTTACTGCTTGGTTATGTTGCACGTCATTACATGAGTACATTTATTTACACTGTAAACATTTGAATAGAAAGAAATTTGCACACACCTGACAAGAAAACAAAACTTAACTTGGGTGTGGCATTACAGTCTATATCCTCCAAAACCAAAAGTACTATACGTCTAGAAAAAAAGTGGAACATTTTATTGCTTAAACATTTTATTTAAGCATTATTTTTATTTCCTTTTGGAGTCTTTATGTTTAAATGTAATTAATATGGGGCATTTTGCATAATAATAAGTAGAACTCCTGAAGTGGTAACAACATTAGTGAACTAAGAACAATACTTTCTGCATTGTTAATTTTTTATCAACAATACTTTCTTGCTGTTAGTTTGTGTCACTTACATATCAAGTAATATTAACAAATGAGATTGTATTGTAAAGTGTTACCCTTTACATAACATATTATTACAAATATTGGTTGTAAATAATTCAGTAAATCAAACCATGGTTATACTTTCATAATGTCTAATAATAATCCCAACATGAATAAAAAAAACATGGGGGAAGGGGGGTGAATATTATTACTCCTATCTTGACGTATCTTCAAAAGTTTTTTGTATAAACAACTTTATTATAGCCATCTAAATCTGACAGGATAAGGTGTGTCATATGTACTAGCATTTGCAGTAAAGTGAAACTGAAACTTTCACCACTGAACTACAAAACCTGTCAAGTTCTTGGTCCTGTTTTGGTCCTGATTTTTAAACACCTGCTGTGTGCAGCACGCTCAGAGACAACACTAAAAGACAGGTACGATTTCATAGACTGAAACTATTTAGCAATATAGGCTATTTTAGGCACAATCTTTGTACAAAATTAATACTGGTTGTATGACTTTTGACTTGTAAAAAAAATCACTAATAATATTTCTAAAAGCTTTTACAGTGAGAACTACTGCTGTTAAAAAAATCCAGAGACAAGTTTGGCCAGGAATTTGACTGACAGGCGATCTGACTAATACTAATACTAAAATTATGTGCTACACATGTATATCTGCTATTTTGTCTTACAAACAAACCTTACAGTGTTTACAGTTTTGAAAAAAAGATTCTCATTTGGGACTTGGCAACGCAAACAGCAGTGCCGATATCTAGAGATTCCAGACAGGTTGTGAAATACATTAAATTAATTTTGAATCTTCTATCTCATAAATAGTGCAAAGATATAATTCATTACAAAATACATTAACAAACTCAGAGGCGGCAAAAAGCTTTTAGGCGAGGATGCAGTTGTTTAGACTGTAACTATGCAGTTTATTTATAAGGATAGTGCCCTTTTTCAAATATCTATAATTTTGGAGATTCAGCACGTTTGCGACCATCAGCAGAGCAAAGATATTGACAGCTGACGTTCCGCCATAAGATGGTGACAGAGACCACATAATAAGCCCTTAGGGGAGAAAAAACACAAGTCACAAGAAGTGACGCAAGTCACATTTTGAGTCGAACTCTCTTACTTTTATGTGTGTAGATGTGAATGAATGGCAGAAGAAAGTAGTTCCTCATACAAAAAGGTTTTTGAGACTCCCTGTGTTTGATTTTTTGTTGACTGTTGTATAAAATGCAATATCACACGGGTAGCAGTGCGCTATGTCTGTATATCATCACTGGTGGGACACTAAGGCACTCGGCCTGTGGCCTCGAGCCAACGAATACCTCCCATCAGTGCGATACACAGCCATATCGTACTGCTACCAGTGTGATATTACTCATTTATACAACACAATACAATCCGCCACAAGATGGTGACAGGGACCACATAATAAGTCCATAGTCAACGCACTCCTTCATATATATATATGTTCGCCTCACAGCAAGAAGGTCGCTGGTTCGTGTCACGATCACAAGCGATCTCCACTGTCAGAGATCGCTGGTTCACACACACACTTCCGTGAACTACAAACCAGCCATGTTAAGGACTACATCTCCACTCATGCAACACACACACTCACCGGCTCCAAGTCACCACTGATTAGAGAGTCCCAACTGAAGCCACTCACCACTGATTACACTCTCTGTTTAATCCACTCAGTAACATTAACTGTTGCTGAGTATTGTTTGCTGTTAGTGACCTTACAACGCGTTTTCTTTGTGCCTGTTTTTCTGTATTTTTGATCCTTGCCTTGATATCGGTTATCCTTGCCTGCCGCCAGCCTTATCGACCTTCCGCCTGTTTACGACTACGATACTGATTACCTGTATGATTCTGTTTGCCCCTGATGACCGCTGCTATACTGACTTCAATAAATATCTGCAATTGGATCCTCGCCTCCGTTGTCATCATCACACCCACCGTAACAGATGAGCCTCGGCTGGGTCAGTTGGCATTTCTGTGTGGAGTTTGCATGTTCTCCCCTTGGTTGCGTGGGTTTCCTCCGGGTGCTCCGGTTTCCCCCACAAGTCCAAAGACATGTGGTACAGGTGAATTGGGTAAGCTAAATTTTCCGTAGTGTGTGAGTGCGAATGAGTGTGTATGGATGTTTCCCAGAGATGGGTTGCAGCTGCATCCGCTGCGTAAAAAATGCTGGATAAGTTGGCGGTTCATTCCGCTGTGGCGACCCCGGATTAATAAAGGGACTAAGCCGAAAAGTGAATTAATGAATGTATATTCAGTAAGATTCAGTGAATATACATCTGATGTCATTTTTCTTTAAACTGTGTGATTTTCATTCTGTTTTCTTTCATACTCACAGTCTCTCCTCTACCAGTCATGACTTCCTTCAGTGCATCTCTCTCTGATGAGCCGTTCCAGTGTCACATATGTTTGGAGGTGTTCACGGACCCTGTCACTACTTCATGTGGACACAACTTCTGTAACGTTTGTATCGAGGCATGCTGGAAGAGCGGACAGCTCTTTCTGTGTCCTATTTGTAAGAAAGACTTTGAAAATAAACCAGAACTACAGATAAACGTATCGTTCAAAAAGGTTGTTGAGCGTTTCAAGGTGCATCAACAGCCAAAAAAAATTCGACAGCAAACAAAAAGAACTTTTCAACCAATTTTTTGTGACGTTTGCTCTGAAAATGCAGTACAGTCATGTTTGCAGTGTGTAACATCTTTCTGTGAGACTCACCTGGAGAATCACAAAACTGCACCCAGGCTCATGAAGCACAAATTGATCAAGGCAGTGGAGAACCTGGAAGATTATATCTGCAGGAAACATGAAAAACCCCTGGAGATGTTCTGCAGAGATGATCAGACCTGTCTGTGTCTGTTTTGCATTGAAACAGAGCATAAGAACCATAAAGCTGTTCCTATTGAGGAAGAGAGTGGACACAGGAGGGTGAGACAACAAATCTTTGAATATAAACTTGAACAATTTATGCAAAAAATAATTTACAAATCTTTAACCTGCTTATTTCTTCTACAAGCTGGGAAATAAACAAAAAATACACATTAAAACTGTATATTTTTAATTTATATTTTAACACTTTTTTCCATTTATAATATAACATTTTCATATAATTCTTCATATTAAATCTACCAAAATCAATACAAAAATATTTTTAAGGTTGTAAAATAACAGTTTAAAGTCAGCCTTTATTTTGTTAGCACACATTGTTATTCTTTAGGTGAATAATTAATCTGTGCAAGTTAATCCACTAAAAGAAAGTTTGTTTTGGTAATCTTCAACCATCTGCTTGCGTGTTTGGAGTGGCAGTCCTGTTTACATCAGTTTGATGGCTCCTTCAGCCACAATATTATTAACCATACCCCTCTTACCGTTAGTTTACTATGAGTGAATGCTGTGCAAAAAGTCCCACCTCCACTCAATATTCTGTTTTATTTAGAAGTACATCGACATACTGAAATAAATGTTTTAGCAACTTCTGGTTCACAAAGGCTTTAATGAATACTTATATGTAGGGATGGGATGGTTCATTATTCAAAAAACTAACCATTCGGTTGTCTTGTCATGGTACAAGTGTTTTATTGTTTTATTTTTTAATTATTTAACAGGGAAACGGGTATTTGGACTGTTTTCGTATCTGACTAGAATATGTGATCCCACATTTATGGATAGCTGCCTTGTTTGGTCTTTCTCACGGATCTGTAGTGCACTCTCTGTTTTTGCTTTACTTCTGTCCAGTCTGGTGAACACCGCCGCCTCATACTCAGCAACTTATATTCAGCGCAGAGTTTGAAGCATTTTGCTGGTGTGTTACTACGGCACAGTGTATTCTGTCCATTACGGTTTAACATGGTTTATTACTTCAGAGTTCACAGCAACTCTTTCACAGCTAATGCTGCTAACTCGCATAATTCAGGTATGTCATTAACACTAATCAATAACAAAGGTTAAGTTAAATACTTAACATTACAATACATGGCTTTGAGAATAAAGTTTTTTTAATATTGTAAATGGTTATTTTTGAGGCTATGTATTTTGTGCTGATGTATGGTATTTCTAAATGGTATTTAAAGGTTCCGTGAAGTGCTTTGACATAATCTCAACTAAAATATTAAGAGAGGGTGTAGCTCCTCTCCTTGTGTAGCTCCTCTCCTTTTAAAAAAAACAGTCAATATCGTTTTACTTTATCACCGCTCTGCCAGTGAGTGCCAGCATCAAATTTGAAGCATCTTGAAGTAGGTGGGGCATGTCAGATACTAGAGAGCATCTGATCGGTCATGATTTGATGAGAAACTTAAGTATGAGGTGACTTGAATAAAACCGTTGATGCATTTAGGCGGAAATTACAACTTAACTTCATGGCACCTTGAAGTGTTACAAAAGGGGATTTTTTTACAATGTAAACCAAACATCGTGACCACAGAACTGTGATACAAACCAAACTGACAATTTTGTGCACCGTCCCACTCCTACTTATATATAGGGCCAGACAGAATCTGCTGACATTTTTTGCTATTTTTGCAGAGAATTTTTTTTAAATCTGCAGATTTATGTGCAATGATTTTGGGAGCGTTATTATTAAAAGCTTATTTTATGAAATCAAAAATAATACCTATTTAACTTTAATTTAATGTTGACAATGCAAATCCAATTAGATCCACTTATTTGGTAAACAAAGCAAGTCTCTCATATAATATACGGTATCTACTAAAAGACAGAAAATTTTACTTTACAAACTGTACTGTAAATAAATCAAATGAACAATTTTACACTAGTCAATAATATTACAGAAATATTTTTTTTAAAAAAGAACAAATATAAATTTACACACATTTACAAAGTAAATAAACAGACTCAATGAAGGGCTAAAAATCTGCGGATTACTGCGTAAACAGATTCCGTGAAGGCCTACTTATATCTGTTGCGTTTGACTTTAAAACAAAAGCTTTCTGTTTTCAGATTCACCTGAAAAAGACACAAGCAGAAATCCAGGTTATGATCCAGGAAAGAAGTGAGAAGATAAAGGAGATCAAAAATGTAGTACAGTCGAATGAGGTGTGCTTTTTATAATAAGAACAATATCATAAATACAAACAATTTCTTACCAATATGTAGTCAGTAATTCATTCGAAGGCATTTGAATTTTATTTGATTCCTTGTCTAATATTGCTCTCAACACAACCAGAGCAACACTGAGAGAAATAAAGCACATCACATTGAGCTGTTTAGTGATCTGATACGCTCGATTGAGAGATGTCAATGTGAGCTGCTGGAGATGATGGAGCAGAAGCAGAAATCAGCAAAGAAGCAGGCTGAAGAGCTGATTATAGAGCTAAAGCAGGAGATCATGGACCTCAAGAAAAGAAACACTGAGCTGGAGGAGCTCTCACACACTGAAGATCACCTGCACCTCCTACAGGTCAGTCTCTTTCACCTCACATCACAGGGCAAAACTGCTCATTCTGAAGCACATCTCCTGTTTTCCTCCAGGTTTACTCGTCTGTGTGTGGCCCTCCACAAGTCAAGACCTGGACAAACATCAGTATCGACCCTGATCTAACGAACACAGAAACTCTGGGAAAAGCTCTTGTCTGCCTCAAGGAAAAAGTCAACAAGGAGCTGAAAAAAATCCATGATATCAGTAAGTGGTATACAAGTGTATTTATGTGAACCGAAAGAGATAGTTCACCAACAAATGAAAATTATGTCATAATTCACTGACTCTTTACTTGATTTAAAAATGTATGAGTTTTTTTCTTCTGTTGAACCCAAAAGAAGATATTCTGATAATTGGAAACCTGTAAGCATCAACTTGCATAGTATTTGTTTATCCTACTACTCATATCAATAGTTATTGGTTTTCAGCTCTCAGAAATAAAGGTACATGAGCTGTCACTGGGGTGGTACCTTTCCAAAAGGTACACATTTGTATTTAAAAAGCCCATATTGGTACTTTAAAAGTATATATTAGTACCTAAAAATTTTAAGAGGAACACTTTTGTACTTTTTAGGTACTAACATGTGCACTTGAAGTAATAATATGGACTCTTTAGGTACAACCACAGTGACAGCTTGCGTACCTTTATTTCTGAGAGTGCAGAAGAATGAAACTCCTTACGGTTTGAACCACTTGAGGGTGAAAAAACATTGAGTAAATTTTCATTTTTAGGTGAACTATATATTTTTTAAATCCTGTCATCCTCAACATGTTCCCAACCTGCTTTTCTGTTCCAAATTTTGTGCTCCTCATGAAACACAGAGTTCCATGTCAATGGCTACCGGTTTCCAACACTCTGCAAAACAAATAAAGTTTTGGATCCACTCCCTGGTGAGTAAAGGCTCAATAAGTCTTCAGTTCTGCATAAGGTTTGGAATTCAAAACCTTACAGTTTTACCAAAAAAAATGCAAAACTAAAGAATTGGCTTGGATTGAATTCTCTCATTTTCCATTTGTCTGTCGATCCATAGTCCAAGCCCTAAAACGAACATTAAACTTCTAGGCTTAAAGGTTCCATGAAGTGCTTTGAAATGTGCATTTTTATTCTATGTTTGATGCAATCTCAATTAAAAAATATTAGAGAGAGTGTGATGTAGAGTAGCCCCTGCCCTTTTTAAAAAGTAGACAATAGCTTTTGTTTTTATCACAGCTCTGCCAGTAAGAGTGGTTGAGCTCAATCACATCAAATGAAAAGCAAATGAGAAGTTTTGAAAGGGGGCGGAGCAGGTCAGATGCTTGAGAGTATTTGTTGGTCAAGCTATGATGAGAAACTGAAGTATGAGGTGATGTGAAAAAAACTGTAAGCTTTACATGTTTATATCGCCTTTATACACTCTCAGAAATAAAGGTACGCGAGCTGTCACTGGGGTGGTACCTTTTCAAAAGGTACACATTTGTACTTAAAGGGTGCATATTGGTACCTCAAAAGTATATATTAGTACCTACGAATTTTAAGAGGGACACTTTTGTACTATTTAGGTGCTAATATGTACCCTTGAGGTACTAATATGGACCCTTTAGGAACAAATGTGTACCTTTTGGAAAGGTACCGCCCCAGTGACAGCTCACGTACCTTTATTTCTGAGTGTATCTCCCAAAATCAAAATTTGTCACTGTATTGGAGCACACCAACATATTGACCTTATTATTCAATGTGAAAGTGCGCTCGTTTTTCGCGATTGTTTTAGAACTTCCGATTCAGTTGCCTATGGGAGAAATGAATGGGAATAATAGATGGCAAAAAAAGGTCAAACTACTTGATCTACAACCAAGTGTTTGCATGACTATACAGACAAAGTAGAATAATATAATAAGAAAATATCAGTTTGCAATATCAAGCAGCACAACGAGCTGTTTTTAACTCATAAAAATGAATGGAAGTGAATGAGACCGGAAGTCTCGAGCCAAAATGATTTAAATGGCAGCGCCCGCTCGTGCGCGGAGAATACAGTCAATAGATGTCCTTAAAACTTACAGGCTGAAACTAACATCTTTTTTTTTCATAGGACCTTATTTTAATTTCAATAAACCTTTGCAATATTAGCATTCTACAATACATTGTGTTGGCTGATCAAATCAGATTCTGAAATCCTTGATCAATCAATTAGTGAAAGCTATGAGACTATTTACTTTATATGTTAGTGTATTAATTAAGAGTAGTAACTGAATCAACGCTTGTGAAAGCTTGTGTATTTTAATCAAAACCTAACTGATACATACAGAAACCATGCTAGTGCATGTCTGGATGCTTAACTGATCATTAGGAAATGGCAGTTATAAATACCAAGGTCTCCCTCAAAAAAGAGAAAAGAAATGAGGGATGTCTATGTCTAGCAACACCCCCTGCTTTACAGTACAAATTTATTTTTATTTATTTTATTTACAGAAGTCAGTATAAAACCCTGAGAACCGAGTTTATATGCTTCTTGATTCTAGACAGAATCCTCACAAACAGCAATGTGTTCTACAATCTTCTGTGATCATTCTTACATCAGTCTTGTTGTTCAATAAATATTCCAACACATAAGGGAATTTTCACTTGCTTTCACAGCTCAGCCTTCTGTTCCTCAAAAATTCAACTTTACTCTACCAACATCGCAATCTTCAGCCAACAGAGTGTTTGTGTTTGGGAGCACAAACATAGATCCTGTTCCTTCCCATCCTTTACTGGTCCCTAAAAATTCTTCAGTGACGGAGAAAAATAATGTATCTCTTACTATGAGAACAAAGCAGGGCATCCTGACAGAAATCTCAACAATTAAAAATACCAAAGTTCAGGTAGAGAGACAAATCTACTTTACTCTTAGTAAAACAGACAATCCATCAAGAAACAGAACAAGAAACCAACAACTGAATGAGTCGTGCTTCAGTGTGGATGTTGCCCCATTAGCAGATTTGAGTACAATACAGAAACTGTACGCAGGTAAGATGAATGAAATTAAAATTAGCATAAGGGCTGTTTTGATGCAATCATCACTTAAGCTGTATTTCTCTTGCAGTGGACGTGATTTTGGATCCTAACACAGCTTATCCTAAGCTCATTCTGTCTAAAGATGGGAAACAAGTGAGATATGGTGAAACCTGGACAGACGTTCCCAATAACCCTGAGAGATTTGACACATCTGCTTGCGTCCTGGGAAAGGATGGGTTTTCCTGTGGAAGATTTTACTTTGAGGTGCAAGTCAGTGATAAAACTGAATGGGATTTGGGAATGGCTCGAAAGTCCATCAACAGAAAAGGGAAAATAAAAGTGTGTCCCGAGTGTGGACTTTGGAGTATATGGAAAAGGAATGGGAATGAATATGTGGCGAATGAATCTAGTCCTGTTAGGCTTTCCCTGAAAGACAACCCCCAGAAAGTGGGAGTGTTTGTGGATTATGATGAGGGTCTGGTCTCCTTCTACAATGTGGAGACAGAGGCTTTAATCTATTCGTTCACTGGTCAGTCTTTCATTGAAAAAATCTATCCATTTTTCAGCCCGTGCAACAAAAGAGGAAATACAAACTCAAAGCCTCTGATCATTTCTACAATTAATTAGTCCAATTACTAAGCATACAACCTTCCTTTAAAAACAGTTCATAAAACAACATGAATACCACCGCTCAGTGGATACACTCATCAACTTAAGTTAAATATAAAATAATTCATTGTTAAAATAATAACAATTAATCAAATTCTATCTTGCTAAATGAAAGCAATAAAATCTTTTTTTTAGCTGACTACATGTGTGTGGTACTGTATACAAAAGCCTGTTTTGAGAGATTGTTTTGTATAAACTGATTTGTATTCTATGAACTATTGCAATTTATGTATAGTATTTAAAGGCCTTTTGTTGTGTCAGCACAACAATATTGTTGTATTATGTGTTCTTTCTTAGATTCATTGTTTCTTGCACTATACTATTTTATGAGTTTTGAATTTGGAACAAAGTGTTTAATTAATAAATGTTAATTGACACTTGATTATTTTAAAGAACAATTTCAAAAGAACATCGCAGTTTAACTGTGAACTTAAAATAAGATGTATAAAATAATGCAAGTTTATCCAAACGTTCACAACATCACATGAATGACACTGCTATGACACTGTACTGTACTTGGGAGGCCAGTCAGGCCACCTTCAAAATGAAAAAGATATGAGTAATCTATTTTGTCACGCTAAAGCTGCAGAGATACTGGCAAACACAGTTTTCTAAGAGTTAATTAGGCTATTACTATCATAATTGAATACAATTTACTGATGGACGACCATATTTGCGTATAAATACACGACAGAGTGAAACATCAGCATCAAACTGCAAGATATTGTTGCCATTTGGGCTAAAAGGTGAGCATATTTGATAAGTCATATTTCAAACTTGTCTACATCTTCTTTTCTGTGAAGGCCAGAGAAAACAACCATTTTACATATTTAAACATACCTCAAGGTAAATTTCAGCAATGGATAACGTTGCTTCTTGCTGGTTTAGACGCCATTCTTTAAGCTCTACCGCCAGCTGTTCAGGTAAAAGGTAATCTTTAAATAGACACGTTAACTTATATCACACACAAACGACTGTGTGAGGTAAAGTGTAGCTGTTAGCACGCCAGGCCTCATGTAGCCTATATTTGACTTCCTCAGTGGTGAAACAGTGCATAACACCTAGTTTTTTAATTTTTGCAACAAAAAAAATGCAAACGGACGTCACGTACCTAACCTTGTGTAAAAAAAAAACCTTGCAGTGTTTAGAATGGAATATTAATGTTAATACTATTATTTCGTATTATTTAAGGGGTCCATGTAAATGTTTGGAGCTAGTAAAAAGTTAAAAAATAAAATTATCAAATAACATTTAAAAAAATAAACACTAGAATCTTACAAATAAATTGAAATTAATTGAAAATAAATTATACAAATCTGATTAAATAATATTCAATTTTCCATGAGATAAACATAACTCGTGGAGTCTTAGGTTTCACAGCCGAGATTGTGAGATTGTGGGTGTTTCTTTAAATGCAAATTTGAGCTGTGGTGTTCGCGTTACAAAAGTTCATCTTTCAGTGAAAATGTCACAATCTACCTGTTGTGGATTTAAATGTTCAAACCTAAGTCAGACAATGACGGAGACGAAGAGATTACAAATTTGGATGGACCTGGATGTTTTTTAATTGGTTAGTAGATACATATCACATAGTGGTTGTGTAGCATTCTAACGATACTGCTCTGTTCAGATATGCTGGTTTTTGCAAAAACATTTTACTTTTAGTACAATTCTGTAGTCTGTCTATATAGAAAATGTAAAAATTCCACCACCACAGGTAACTGTTAGCTTAACTATCCACCTTAATTGCAAAGCATGTTAAAAGCATATTCCAAAGATCAATTTGGAAACAATCTCAAAATATAGTGACAATTGTTTTGGTTATGAACTATTGACCTTATCCTCCAGATACAGCATTGAACAGACCCTGGTTAGTGAAGTTGTCCAGTATAAAATTATTTAGTCCAAATATACACTTTTGTGAGATTTTTGTGTACATTTCTTTCAAAAATAAAAATCAGCCACAATCTCTACAAAGGCTCAAGCAACAACGAGTCTATGGAGACCAAAAATGAAAATTTTATCATCATTTACTCTTTATTTACTGTTCTAAACCTCATTCGGTTTCTTTCTTTTGTTGAACACAAAAGAAGATATTATGAAGATTGTTGGAAACGAGTAACAACTGACTTCCATATTATTTATTTTTCTTATTGTGGAAGTCAATGTCTACCCAGTATGGTTTCTAGTATTTTTCAAAATAACTAAACAGTTTCAGTTAAAATTAAATAAAAATAATTGCAAATTAATGTTAATACATTTATTTGAGCCGTTTTAATTATATTTTTACAATATTTATTTGGATTTTTACATTTTATTATGGGGTTATTTACACAAGGATAATAATGTTTGGAAGCCCATGAGTCATGACAGCTAAGGGATTGGCCAAAAAAACTAATTAATGGGATAGTTCACTCAAAAATGGTGGGGTTTTAAACCTTTATGAGTTTCTATCCTTTGTCGATCACAAAAGAAGATGTTTTGAAGTACCCGTTGATTTTTATAGTTGGAAAAAATAAATCAATGTGTGCCAGCATTTTTCAAAATATCTTCTTTTGTGATTAACAAAATATAGAAACTCCAATAGGTTTTGAACAAATGCAGGCAGAATCATGGCAGAATTTTCAATCCCTTGAATTGAACTCCTCAAATCAGTTAAACAGTGTATTGCTACCTTAATGCTTTTTGCCAAAATTGTTTTTTAAATGAACTTTTGCACCGTTCTCCTGGTGTTCAACGCTTAGAAATCATTCTTCAGAAACTGCCCACTAGATGGCGCACTAGTACTGTGAAAACTCTTGAACACAACTATGAAACCTGTGCCTTGATTGAAAGAAAAATCAGTTTTCAAAGGATAGATAACATAAGAAATGTATACAGATGATATATAATTATCTTTTAAATTATGTGTAAGCAACCATAGTCAGGAATAAGTTTTAAGAAATCACATTTTTATATGGCCTGACATTTATGGAGTTGTAAATACGATGACTTTATTTAATAACACAAATTGACTGTTAAAGTCAGCATATTTATGGTTACTTAAAAATTACTTAATATTTCTACAGCTGGAAGGGCGTACTCAGAGTAATTGGCGGTTCATTCCGCTGTGGCGACCCCTGTTAAATCAAGGACCAAGCTGAAGGATAGTAAATAATAATGATAATTCTTGAATTTCTCATATGCAATAATACTCCACAATCATCACTGCTTCTGTCTCGATCTTCCATATTAATTTGCAACACCATGTACGACCACAGAATGTTAGAAAGAACATCCCATCACAACCCACCCTCTTTTTTTCTGCTCTTCCCTCCCTCCCTGTTCCCAGTTCTTTTCCTTCCCTTTTCCTGAGCGGAATGAATGGAAGGTCCCCCGCAGCACAATGGAAGCGGGTCTCGTAGGAATGCTAGAAATGTCTGGAGTCAGCAGGAGGCTGGTGGCCATGGGCAACACGCCCCCCATGACATCACAGACACCACATTCCGCCCACCTCTCCAATCCACTCCACTTCCCTCCACCATCCCTCAGATTTTCCACGACATTAGAAAGGGCTGAGACGATGCTGTTGTGTTGCGTTGGTTTGTTACACATCTTTTTTCATAGGATAATGCATGTGCTTTTAGGAAGGAGGTGTGTGTATTGTTCACATTATGTAGCCTATATAGTTGTTATAGTTTTTGTTTTAAAGCTCAATAAAGACAGAATGTGGTTATAGGTCAAACAATGCTCTGACCATGTTTCCACACAGCCTGTGGCACAAACCCAACGCTAGGTTTGAATTCAGTTCTTTTGTCAGAGCGGCATGTGTCAAGGAAAAGATCCCCGGTGTGGTCGTCATATTGAGGACTCTCCATAAATGGAAAAGCACAATCTGCGCCGCTTGATTCATGTGATATTGGATTTCTCTCTTAGCTTTGTGCGGATCCTTTTCCCCCATTCTTCTTCTCTGTTTCCCCCCACTCAGCCTCTCGCTTTCTGTCTCGCTCTCTCTATTCCTTCTTCCCTCATTCTTTCTGGCAGGCATTCAATTTCACACTTGGGGGAGCAGAATGAGGGGAAGGTCAGGGCTGTGTCAACAGAGGCCAGCATTTTTTTCCATTTTCTTTTTTTTTTCTGCTGATACAGGGAGAATGAAGGGAGAAGGAGAGACCTAAGTGTCCCTTTTCTTCTCTCCTTCACACATTCACCTACTTCTTTCTGCTCTCTCGCAGACTAGCAGACACTGATTCCTTCCCTGGGGTCTTCTCGGTGCAGTTGAGCTGTCTATCCAAGCATCAAGAGTTACTAGTCAAAATGACCTTTCATTTATAACACTTCAACCTCTTTCTAGTGATGAGTACAGTGGGAAAAAATGGCACGCAAGTTAACAGCTTGTCCATTTATTGGCTTTTAAACAGAAGCTTCGGAACTCTTAAAATCAATGTGAAATTGGCCATTCTTGCTTAATGCATGTTTCCATGGAGTCCCTCAAGGACATGGTGATAGGAATTTTTCCTTTTTGATGGATGGAAAAATTATGTTTAAATTTTTTTATGCACTTGCAGAAGTATTGCAGTCCTCTTAGAAACTTTGTGCTTTTCTGTTCATTCAAAAATTGTTATTCTCGCATGCAAAGTATCCCAGTGGAATACACATTATGCTATTACATAAAAACATAAAAGTTTTGTGGGTAAGGGCAAAGTTACTTGGAAGAATGTGGACTTTTGCGAAAACCTTTTTCTAAAATATTTATTTTTTGATTGCAAAACAAAAAAATTCTTATTTAGAAAATCGTTTAATCATTTTTAGCTTTCATTCTTCCACATTCTTCCACGCAGCTAAAACAATGCTTTAAAACACACATAATGTGTTTATTTTATTTTATTTTATTATTTTATTTTTTTTGCTCTTTTATTGTTATGGGATAAATGTAGAATTACAAACCATTGGTAATAGCGACATGATTGCTGGTTTAGAGAACTGCAGAAACGTTTCAATCTTATTAGGGGAAATTCGGATGAGACGTTAAACCGAGGTCCTGACTCTCTGTGGTCATTAAAAATCCCATGGCACTTCTCGTAAAGAGTAGGGGTGTAACCCCGGTGTCCTGGCCAAAGTCCCTCAATCGGCCCTTACGATCACGGCCTTCCAATCATCCCCATCGTCTGAATTGGCTCTATCACTGTCTCTCCACTACACCAATTGCTGGTGTGTGGTGAGCGCACTGGCGCCGTTGTCCTGTGGCTGCCGTCGCATCATCCAAGTGGATGCTGCACACTGGTGGTGGGGTGGAGAGAGCCCCCCTCATGATTGTAAAGCGCTTTGGGTATATGGCCATACACAATAAATGCGCTATATAAATACACATTACATTACATTACATTACAAAAAAGAAATACATTTGCAGTGATACACTGTTAAAAAAAAAAAACTTTTGACATTGTACACACTCATTGTGCACAGATGAAGTGATGCACAGATGAGGTAAATATGTACTGAATGCTTCCCTCAGTGACATAAAACAAAAATGACACCAGTGAAAATGAGCAAGAGTTAGGGGCAAAGCATCTGATCAGCAATGTGGATTTGTTTGCAAAATGAGCAGAGCATTGTCAAGCATCTTGTTGTGTAATTAAAATGTTATAAACAGTTCAAGGTAGTTAGATTTTACACTATTTTTGAGTCTGACTATGACTTTGATTTAGTTAGTGATTTAGTTTAGTTTGATAGCTCTTTCAGCAGCATTCCGATCAATATATTTTCTATTTGTGGCACAATATGGAAGATGCAAAAATCCCTTTACATACAAAACCTACAGGCTTCAGACAACCTGAGAAGTTGCACACATTGGCAATTAAAAAGAGTGATTAATGCATGACAACTCTTAGATATCCTTGACTATCAAGTTCACTTTTTACATCTTTTGCAGGTCTCTAGGAAATACTCACGTTTTTGCGAAACGTAAAATACATTGCTCTGATTACATTCCGTTGAAATTTTTGATGAAAATCCACTAGAAGGTGCTGGCTACACCTCCATCAGAAGGCAGGACTTGTTGCACAGATCACCTATTGAAACACTGACCTAAGCTCTTCCATAAACCCAATCAATAGTGTTTTCAAAAGCAAACATAAGAGAAACGTGCAATGAAACCACATAGTTTTACCTTGATTTTACATTACTTTTACCTCTTTTGTGCAACCATCAGACTCGCACCCAAGCTCTCTGCATCACAAGTACAACACTGTATAAAGTGATCTACCGAGCAAACTGAAAGGCAGTTGTATTCGATTACAAATCACTTACAATGCTAACCTGTTTTGTGGTTACGACTCCATGACAGTAACACTTTATCCATCAGTAATATGTCCCTGTAAAAGTGATTATGGGGAAAAGGGACAAAAGTTATTAGTGTTCATTTTACCTTGCTGTCAAACTCTCTTTGTTTATTCAGAGAAACGTTTTGCTACAAGTTTTTGCTATTGACACTCTGATTGTTGATTCATATACTGTTCATATACTAGGGAAATGGTGAATACTGTCTGGAAAAATGGCATGATTGCAAGTCTGCAATATGGATTCAAGTGACATATTAATTTTCTTTTCGGCTTAGTCCCTTTATTAATCCGGGGTCGCCACAGCAGAATGAACCGCCAACTTATCCAGCATTTTGTTTTACGCAGCGGATGCCCTTGCAGCCACAACCCATCTCTGGGAAACATCCATTACCACTCATTCACACACATACACTACTGACAATTTAGCCTACCCAATTTACCTGTACCACATGTCTTTGGACTTGTGGGGGAAACTGGAGCACCCGGAGGAAACCCACAGCAACACAGGGAGAACATGCAAACTCCACACAGAAATGCCAACTGACCCAGGCGAGGCTCGAACCAGCGACCTTCTTGCTGTGAGGCGAACGTGCTACTCACTACGCCACCGTGGCGCCCTCAAGTGACATATTCAGGATCTAAATATTACTCAAGGGAAACAAAATAAAGACTGAAGCTACAGCCAACAGATCACATGAAAAAAACTGAAACAGCGCATCACTGAATGAGACTGAGGATAACAAAACAGTGGTTTTCTCTGAAATCAGCAACGATTGACAGATTTAGAGCTTTCTAGATTAATAGCAGCCATATCGATGACAGGTTTTAGTGGGGTTGATGAATGCACCAGCATTTCCAGATAACAGCATCATTTTTGGCTGTATTTCATCATTTTCAGTCACACAGGCTAGAGTAAGAAATCATTGGAAACTGTAGAGTGTCTTTATCCGTGTATACTCACAATATCATGAAAACATACTATCTCTATGAGATGAAGAAAGCAGAAACAGTGTGTTCTACTCTATATTGATCTCCATAAATATTTTCCTGATTTATTATAATAAGAACGAATATGAATTTTTAAATACCCAGTCTGTCTGGGTACCTGCTGTCTACATTGCTAGTCCAATCTGAGAAATGTTTCACCACTTTTCAAGTAAATTCCAGGTAACACTTTATTTCGATGGTCCATTTGGGTACTAATAGACTGTCTGCTTAATATGTGTTGATACTGACATTCAACAGACATTTAACTGACTATAGGAGTCTTTGCAAGTACATGTCAACGTATACTAACCCCAACCTAGCAGTCTACTTATAATCTAATGAGAATTAGTTGCAATGTAGCTTAAATTCAACAGACGGACCATCAAAATAAAGTGTAATCAAATTCCACTGTAAATCTAGTAATTCCACTATATGGTTTGTTTGACAGACATGACAAATAGCAACGGGTGTTCATAATATCAGCGCTATCACTGGTCAGATCACCTGTCGATCAAACTTCTGCTATGCTCCATCCAACCAATTCCCAATAGGTAAGTACTGCCCTAGATATCTTACACTAAATGTCATGTCACAGAATTACAATGGGTTGCATAATCCTATATGTTGACTTTAAAGCAGTTAAAGCACAATTTAGACATATTAACTGATGTATATGTGTGTCTGCGTGCACCAGTGCATGTACATGAGCAAAGTCCGTGCTGTGATTTTTCTGACACACCCTACTGACTGACTCACATTGGCTAATGAGAGCAAAAGCAAACAAGGTGAGGCAGTTTAACAGATTTAGTTACATGTCTCATTCTACCATACAGCGTCTTTCCTCTCTTTCTCACACTCTCTCTCTCTCTCTCTCTCTAATTACTCAGTTGTTGGCAGGGAGTTTTGTAGTGTGGCAGTGCCAGCTTCGCCAGCAAGGCACAAAGGATTTACTGACCTATTGCTAACACTGGGAGCTTCCTCTAGTAGACACATAAAACACTGCACACACTTACGCTTCAAAATCACACCAAGCAACCCCAGTCTCTTGCATATTCTGCTGAATTTGATTCCATTTCGGAAGTAACAGTATGCATTAACATTATAGAAGTGCTGTTCTAGGGTTTAGTTGAAATCTGATATCGTAGCACTACTTTATTTGTACAGCTGGCTGCCTTTGCTTCTGCTCATATTGTTCTTGTTTGTAAGTCATTACAAAAAAAATCTGCTAAAAAGTATCAAAGTAAATATATTTTCAGCAAAATCCAATTAAGAGTGTAATCCTAATTAACAACAGTTATCTGAATCCGAACCATTAAAATATACTTAAAACCAATCATATTTTCTCTGCACACAAGTGCTATTATTGCTGAAAGGTGTTTGTTAAGTTGCCATTAAAATGCTGTTAGTGATTTGAGCTGTTTTGCTAATTACAACGACACCCTCTTTCTAAAAACACCAATTGATTCACATGCGGTTAGTGCTTCTAATCAGACTGGCTGGAAAAAAAGCTTCTTTTTTTTACTGTTAGAAGCATGCAGGTGTGCTTTTTATTTCTGTTTTCTGTCAGATAGTCTGCTTTATTTCATTTAATTCACCTTATTTATTTTCATTACAGTGTATTTCTGTAGTGCTTTTGCAGTATTGTAAATATTTTCAATAACGCTTTGTCCACTTTCACTCTAATGTTATATATGTAAAAGCCTGCTTAAAGCACTTTTAAATCACCAGAAAAGAGCCTGATAAATAGCTGAATCCATGTGTCGCTATTCAACTGCAAGTCAGGAAAAGTCATTAGTCATTAAGTCAAGAAAAGACTCCAGGCTTCGCAAGTAGCCAAGAGATTAAGCAGCCTGTATTACAGGTGACTTGTCAAACAGAACAAAGAACAGGTGCAAACACAGAACAGAAACCATGACAACAGAAATAACATGTGGACAAGGACCTCTGGTGGTGAGTTTGACAGTCTGGGATAAGGGATGCAGTGTCCTCCTTCTTCAGATACATTATTGTTGTTCGGGTGGCCTATTATCAGAGTGGAAAGAGTACTGAAAAATCATACTCAAGTAAAAGTACTATTACTTGCCAAACACATGTAGTACAAGTAGAGTAAAAATGCCTGTTCTACATGCTTCTCAAAGTGTGAGTAAAAAGTAGTCCTTTTAAAAGTGCTAAAGAGTAGTGAGTATTACACTGTGAAAACTGCTGCACCCTGTAGACTGCAAATAAACACATTTAGTTTTAAGTCTATTCAAGTCTGTTAGTCTGTTTTCTTTGAAGGGTGTTTCTAAGTGTAAGCTAAATTATTTGCCATTCATGGACTAGAAAAATGTGAGATTGATTTAAGATGAGAACACATTACATTCATACTGCGCTAATAATTAACTGTCAGAATTAATGATTAATTAATAATCTGAGTGGAAAAAATCTAGTTGTGACGATATGTAAAAAAGTCCACATGAACGGAAACTTCGACCATTTTTTTTTCGTATTGTGACGCAGTTCCTAAAGAAAAGGAATATTTAATGAGAAAATAGTGGGAGTGGCTTGTTTTTTGTACTGCAAGCTGATTGGATGAAGTAGGCATTTCATTCAGAAAAAACATTGAAAATTGGGGTTTTGAAGAGCTATTACAACCTGACAGACAACTCCTCCCCACATTTCTGTTTGTTGTCAAAACTGACAGTTGGAGGGCCCAATAGCCCAATACCTCAGAATCACATAATCTGAGAATTTTAAGTGCATTTTCAGATTTTAATTTTAGATAACAAGGGCAAACCATTTTTAATGACATGCACAGATTAATTGTTCGCCACAAAACTAGCAATGTGAGCTAACAAAATCATCTGGTTAGTTTAATGGTTAAGTGGAGAATTTGGAACCCTGACTAACAAGTTATGAGTATCCAGGGGTTGGCAACACAGACCAAGTTGCAGCACTGAACATGCGACTTGTTCATGTGTTTGAAAACGTAACATTCTGTAGTGCTTTTAGTTCTTTATGGTCAGTTTGCTATTTCAGCAACCACTGGACACTTTTAATACTTCATCACTGCACGTGTTTTTTGCATTTATATAGCGTCCATGTTTCAGGGTCAGTCAGTCTGATGGAATTTTTGTATGTGTGATATGATTGCACGGTACTGAATATTACTTAGCAAATCACTGTAGACAGAAAAAATAAATGTATAAGCGTATATAATAAATAAAACACCTCTAGCTATTAATAGTGAGTAGGAACTAATTATTTTTAGAGCAATTTTAAAAATAATAATAATATTAATTTGATCATTCCTGAACAGTTGTACCAGGCTGCTGTCACAGCCTAATCAATGTTAGCCAGGTCAGGGTATGATTGAGCTATGGTTGACCAAACCATTGTTTAAAATATTTTTAAAAGAAATGAATTTGAGTTAAACTCATCTAGGACGTATCTAAATGACCAAACAGTGAAGATTTAAAGCCTTTACAAATCTCAAATTACTGTGTTTTATCAAAGAATTCTGAAAGGTTTTGTGAAAAAGATGCAAAATTAGCTTTGTCATTGCTCTGTCAAGGCAAACACAATATCAGCATATTTTTAATGTTTATTTAACATTTTAACATATTTTAAAACATTTTAAAGCTAAAGCAAGAATGTTAACGTTTTAAAGTTAGACTGTGAACTGCTCTTGGACTGACATATTTGATTCAACTCTGCTCAGATTCAGTGAACAAAGAATGTCAAAACCATCAAATCAATCAGAAAGTTTAAAGGCATTTATTTAACTTTTAACATTGAGATGTTCTGCCTTTGTCTTAAAGTAACTGGCTCCAGACATACATTTAGTTTAATACATTTGTTCAATTTAATACATTTGGTTGTCATAAATTTAACTTTTTTATATTAGGCTTTTGACCATTTGGAGCTGTTTTATTTAATATTTAAAGAGATAGTTCCAAAACTAAAAATTTCATCATTTACTGACAATTCAATTGTTCAAACCTGTTAAAAGCTGGAAACCTGTAATCATTGACTTCCATAGCATTGATTTTTATCCTACTAAGGATGTTAGTGGTAATGGGTATTCAGCATTCTACAAAACATCTAATTATGTTCATTCATTCATTTTCTTTTCGGCTTAGTCCCTTTATTAATCTGGGGTCGCCACAGCGCAATGAACCGCCAACTTATCCAGCATATGTTTTACGCAGCGGATGCCTTTCCAGCTGCAACCCATCTCTGGGAAAGCCTACCCAATTCATCTATACCACATGTCTTTAGACTTGTGGGGGAAACTGGAGCACCCAAAGCAAACCCACGCAACCACGTGGAGAACATGCAAACTCCACACAGAAATGCCATCTGACTCAGCCGAGGCTCAAACCAGCGACATTCTTGCTGTGAGTAGACAACATTACCTATTGCACCACCGTATCGCCATCTAATTATTCATTCATTTTCCTTTCGGCTTAGTCCCATTATTAATCTGGGGTCGCCTCAGCGGAATGAACCGCCAACTTATCCAGCATTTGTTTTACGCAGCGGATGCCCTTCCAGCCACAACCCATCTCTGGGAAACACATCCATACATTCTCATTCACACACATACACTACGGACAATTTAGCTTACCCAATTCACCTGTACCGCATGTCTTTGGACTGTGTGGGAAACCTGAGCTCCCAGAGGAAAACCACGCAACCACGGGGAGAACATGCAAACTCCACACAGAAATGCCAACTGGCCCAGTCGGGGATCGAACCAGCGACCTTCTTGCTGTGAGGCGAACGTGCTACCCACTAGGCCACCGTGGCGCCCGCCATCTAATTATGTGGTCAGTAAAATAAAGAAACTCGCAAAGGTTTGAAACCACTTGAAGGTGTGTAAATATAGAGTAATAATAAATTTTGCGGTGAACTACTTCTTTAAGCAGAAGGAGTGAAGTGGTGTATTATTTATGGGAAAACCTATTGTGTCTTTTAGTAACACAAAGCATGTGTATTTATACACACTTTGCAATAAAGCTGAACACGAAAATGAGAAACAAAGCAAGTAAAGATCTGAGGTGTGGTTCTGCATACTCTGGTACATTTATTTCAGTTTAAAGGCTGCCTCATAGCAGGGGGTCTTTATAATCACTAATCTCTCTTTGGCTTAAGAGAAAACTTCTATGTGTGTGTGTATGTGTGTGTGTGTGTGTGTTTGGGGAAGATGGAAATTACAATTCAATAATGGGAGGCCTAGGAGTGGAGCTGAATGCAGTGGCAGACTGGTGGCTTGGAAAGTTCAGTTCTTGTTCTTTTGTCAGTTCTTTTGGTTTTGTGCTAATGATGGTTTTAGGGGGTGTTCTACCCTGCTGTTCAAAGAACAAAACCAGGAGGGAGAGAGAGACACAGTGAGAGAGGGAAAGAGAGAGAGCTGACCTTGGCGAGAGAGAGAGAAGAGGTGGGTAAATAGATTGTATTGAGGCTACCTTGACAACTGGCTATGCTGATTTTGGCCATCTCCTGGCCTATGGGAAAAGGAAAGGGGGGAATAGAGAGAGAGAGATGGTGAGCAGTCAGTTATTTTATGTGTGGTGTGTGTCTGTGAGTGTGTTTGTATGAGAGAGAGAGAGAGGCTGCCAGGCATGGACTTCATATTAATCATTAACACAATGTTCCCGAAAGTTCCTGCCAAAATAATACGGAAGAAATTCATGATGCATTTTTTTTAATTCTCTCTTTCACTCTCTTACATGCTTTGTTTTTCTTGTTGCTGGACTATGATCCTTTTAGAGGAATGTACTTGCTATTCTTTTCCTAAATTAAAGGAAAATAAAAGTGCTGACTTTGGCCGAGTGATAATGATTTATGCCATGACACATATAAAGAAATACAAACATAAACACTTTTTCTGGTATGGTGGGTGCTTTCCATCAACCTCTGTTATTTTGATACTAAGCTGTTTATAACATCTAACCCATTGACACAAACTAATTTCTGCATTTTAACAATTTTATTTTTACTTTATTTGCTATAAGTATTATTTAGATTTTTCTTTGGCTATTTGTTTTTGGCTTGTCACTAAAGTGTAGCTAATTTCAGATTATTATTATTATTATTATTATTATTATTATTATTATTATTATTATACTCAGCTCTTATGTACTATATTATAATACATGTCATGAACATACAACGTCAGTGTGTTTTTTTCATGAAATAAACACTTTTGTTCATGAAGAACTAGTTCATTTAATCAAAAGTGACAGTAAGACATGTATGGGCAAGTTACAAATGTTTTAAACTTTAAATAAATCTTTAATGGGTTACACGGTGGCTCAGTGGTTACCACTGTTGCCTCACAGCAAGAAGTTCGCTGGTTCGAGTCCCAGCTGGGTCAGTTATAATTTCTGTGTGGAGTTTGCATGTTCTCCCCGTGTTCACGTGGGTTTTCTCTGGGTGCTCCGGTTTCCCACACAGTCCAAAGACATGCGCTATAGGTGAATTGAATAAACTAAATTGGCCATAGTGTATGCGTGTGAATGAGTGTGTATGGGTGTTACCCAGTACTGAGTTGCAGCAGGAAGGGCATCCGCAGCGTAAAAGTGGATACTTTGGATACTGGATATTTTTAACTATGCTGGATACTTTGGTGGTTCATTCTACTGTGGCGATCTCTGATGAATAAAGGGACTAAGCCAAAGTAAAATAAATCTTTAATTTTTACTGTAAACACTCACTGAAATGTCATTCAGTGCACAAAAGTGTGTAAGTGCTATAAAATATTGACTAAATAATTGCAATTTTAGATCTTTATAGTTTTATAAATATAGCCACTATTCTTCATCTGTTGTCAGCATTATGTTTTTATTATTTTAAAATGTCTTAAGTTACATTAATTAGTGAATTATGATATATTAATAAATATAGACTGGAGTAGGCATGCAATAAACAAATAAATCTGTTAGTCTGAATGATGACAGATCAAAATACCTGACAAAAGTCTTGTCGCCTATCCAAGTTTTAGGAACAACAAATAATAACTTGACTTCTAGTTGATCATTTGGCGTCAGAAGTGGCTGATATGAATGCAAAGGCCTCTAGATTACGCTTATTTTAGCAAACTAAATATGATCATGCCTTGATTTTTTTTAATTATTGAATTAGGACATAACGTCTGACTTTGCGTTGACAAAAGTCTTGTCACTTAACAGAAATAATGTACAGTATAGAACATAAAGTCATGGTGTAGTGGGAAAAGAATTAACATTTTGTATGACTCCTTATACGGCTGCATCCATACATCTCTGCAAAGACTCCCAGAGTTCATCAAGATTATTTGGATTCATCTTCAATGCCTCCTCCTTCTTACCCCAGACATGCTCAATAATGTTCATGTCTGGTTACTGGGCTGGCCATTCCTGGAGCACCTTGACCTTCTTCGCTTTCAGGAACTTTAATGTGGAGGCTGAAGTATGAGAAGCAGTGCTATCCTTCTGAAGAATTTGCCCTCTCCTGTGGTTTGTGATGTAATGTGCTGCACAAATGTCTTGATTCCTCAGGCTGTTGATGTTACCTTCCACTCTGCAGATTTCTTGCTTGTCTCCAAACTGAATGTAACCCCAAATCATGATTTTCCTTCACCAAACTTGACTGATTTCTGTGAGAATATTGGGTCCATGTGGGTTTCCATAAGTCTTCTGCATATTTGTGATGATTGGGATGCAGTTCAACAGATGATTCATCGGATTCTTTCACTTTTTCAAATGATCAACTAAAATTCAAGTTAATATTTGTTGCTCTTACAACTGGGATTGATGACAAATTTTGCAAACATTAATGAAAGTACACTTTGCCTTATAAAGTTTTCAATTTAATTTGTTATCTAATTATGTTATTTTTTATACACTCTAAAAATGGTGGGTAGTATTAACCCAACATTGTGTCAAATATGGAAAAACTCAACCATTGGGTTATTTTTCACTTAAATTTAACCCAACTGTTTGGTTTGTGCATATTTGACTTAAAGCTCAGCATTGTTTAGAGTGTATGGTATTATGAAATACATGGTCTTCAAACCGTGATTCTTTTTAAGGTGCATTGTGCTTGGCAAGGCATGCAGTGCTTGTCTGCATGCATGTGTATTGTGTGCGACTGCGCCGAAGTGTTACTCCGGCTCTCTAAGACTCTACTCAGCAATCATCAGCTTAATTGAATTCGCAAGGCATCGAACGGAGAAAATGTAACCAGCATTTTGCCTGTATCAGCTGTCCAGATGATGAATGAGACAGAAGGAAAGGAAGAAAGAGAGAGTCAGCCTATATGTGTGTGCACTGTACATCCATTCTACAAATACAGCATGAGTGTTTGAGGCTGTAGCGGATAGACGAATTAAGGGTCCAACCGCTTCAGAACGGGCAACACGGTGGCACAGTGGGTAGCGCTGTCACCTCACAGCAAGAAGGTCACTGGTTTGAGCCCTGGCTGGGTCAGTTGGCATTTCTGTGTGGAGTTTGCATGTTCTCCCCATGTTAACGTGGGTTTCCTCCTGGTGCTCCGGTTTCCCCCACAGTCAAAAGACATGTGCTATAGGTGAATTGAAAAAGATAAATTGGCCTAGTGTATATATGTGAATGAGTGTGTATGGGTGTTTACTAGTAATGGGTTGCAGCTAGAAGGGAATCCGCTGTGTAAAACATGCAGGATAAGTTGGCGGCTCATTACGCCGTGGTGACCCCTGATGAATGAAGGGACTAAGCCAAAAAGAAATAAATGAATGCTAAAGAATTCCCAAAAAACGTAAATCGATAAGGCCTTAATGAAAATTGCCTCATTTTATAACTCTCCTACAGTTTATAGTTAAACAGTTGGGTTTCACCTTTTTTTAATTCATTCTGTTGATTTCCTCGTCTGGCAGGAGCACTTTAAGCTTAGCTTAGCTTAGCATAGATCATTGAATTGGATTAGACCATTAGCATCTCACTCAAAAATGAGCAAAGAATTTACATAATTTTCTATTTTAAAGCTTGACTGTTTTGTAGTTACATCATGTACTAAGATCGAGGGGGAAAATGAAAAGTTGCTATTTTCTAGGCTGATTTGGCTAGGCATTGTGTCTGCTGCAGCCATGGTACAGAGGCAAAGCTCCTTGACTACTACACTAGAATGAGAGTATAGCTCCTAGCCATATAGAAAATAGCAACTTTTCATTTTCCATTGGTCTTAGTACCCTCTTTAAATAGGGAAACTCTGTAAACTCTTTGGTCATTTTAAAGTGAGATGCTAATGGTCTAATCTGAAGCAATGATTTATGCTAAGCTAAGCTAAAAGTGCGCCTGCCAGACCCAGAGATGGGCTGAACAGATTAAAAACGGTAAAACTCTACTGCCTAACTCTAGGGGAGTTGTAAAATGAGCCTGTTTTCAAACAAATGTGGAATGTTCCTTTAACCTTCATGTCAGACCAAGTGGAATGAGTGACATCAGTGCATGAACACAACGTGGATGCAAGAAGCATTTTTGTTTAGACTACTCTTGTTATCCAGCCCTCTCTCTCTCCTACACACACACACACAAAGTCTCTCCCTCTGGCTGTGTACGACATTGTGATAGCCTTAGTATGTATGAGTTGGAACGTTTAACAATGCAGTTGGATGCAGGACGAGAAAAGGGGGTGGGTTTGGAGGGTGAAGAAGAGGTTTAGCACATTTGTAACCTGATGCGTATGAAGGAGTTGCAGGGAGTGTCTGAATGCTTGAGATTGCTATCACTGTGGGATTGCACTTTTTTGTGTATGTTTGTGTGTGTATGTTTGTGTGTGTGTATGTGTGTGTGTGTGTGTGTGTGTGTGTGTGTGTGTGTGTGTGTGTGTCTATCCATATGCACTGCCATAAGAGTGTAAGCATTATATCTTAAGTACAAACAGAGAACTGCGATTAAAGATGAGCATGTACAATTGAAAGTGTTTTGAGCTGATATTGAACTCTCATGCTCTAGGGGCCGTATCTTCCCTATGCTTGTCAAAACATGAAAAGTGATTAACTTTGTATTGTAGGATTGTATTTGAATGAGCAGGGTGGGTAAAGGGGGGGCTCCTCTGTGTGTATGTGTGTGTGTAACCCAAACTTTCTTGACTCCAGGTGCAAGTAGAGGATTAGAGCACTCTTTTTCTCCTTCTGTGTATGTGCCACTATTGATATGAGACTGTTTTGGAGGTTATATGTAAATACGTTCACCTGCCTGACTCTCTTTTGAATAAAAACTGGTGCAACAAGCTCAGTTTTCAAAGTACTTTTTCTCTACATTCCTAAGAATTCTTCACTTTTGAACAAAGAAATGCCTGTTAGAATAGAAATGAGCCCTTTATCTGAATTCAGAGATCTGCTCTCAGCCATAGTGGGCTATAGTTTATTTCTTCACCATGACACTCACAGTCACAGTGAGGAAAGCTGCAGATGGAGTGATACAAAAGTGTGATACAAAGACTTGCCATTTTGATGCCTGCGGAAATTATTTATATTATTATTAGTAGTAGTAATAGTTAGGGCTGTGCAATATACATATAATTTTTTGAATAGTTTGCAATAAATCAGTGTTTTAATATTAAAATATCTTTATCATTAGCACACCCACTGAAAACATTTACAGCGCATGAGGCAATGTAATTACATTCAAGTACAGAAAACACTTGTGAATCACAAAATATGAAAACTTCATAAACTGATTAATTTTTTTTACAGTGTAGCACATATTAAATGTCACATTATTTAGCATGGGCGCCACAGTGGTGTAGTGAGTAGCATGATCGCCTCACAGCAAGAAGGTCGCTGGTTCGAGGCTCGGCTGGGTCAGCTGGCATTTCTGTGTGAAGTTTGCATGTTTCTCCCCGTGTTCGCGTGGGTTTCCTCCGGGTGCTCCGGTTTCCCCCACAAGTCTAAAGACCTGTGGTATAGGTGAATTGGGTAAGATAAATTGGCCCTAGTGTATGTGTGTGAATGAGTATGGATGGATGTTTCCCAGTGATGGGTTGCAGGAAGGGCATCCGCTGCATAAAACATGTGCTGGATAAGCTGGTGGTTCATTTCGCTGTGGTGACCCTGGATTAAAAAAGGGACTAAGCCGAAAAGAAAATGAATTAATTAATTATTAAGCATGCTATTGCTTATTTTTTATTAAATATTAAGCATTTTATTAAATATCGCACAACTCTATTAGTGGTAGCACTAGCTTCAAAAGTAAGTAGTTTTTATTTACATAGAAAACATATAGCAAATAAAGTGTCTACTTTATTGTTTCATATAACTTTTGTAATATAAAATACAATGTCAAACTATGTTCTATGTGCTAATGGTCTAATCTGATTCAATGATTTATGCTAAGCTAAGCTAAAAGTGCTCCCGCCAGAGATGGGCTGACATTGACAAACATTGAAATATTTACACCCAGTGCGGTTTATATCGAAAGTGATATTTAGCCGCACCATGTTAGTGTTTCATAACATCTCATTTTTTACGAGGTGGGTTGTTAGCCCAACGCACAACCCGACTAGGACATACACACATATACTACAGACAATTTAGCTTACAAACAATTTACCTGGACAATTTAACATGCAAACTCCACACAGAAGTGCCAACTGATCCAGCCGGGGCTCGAACCAGCGACCTTCTTGCTGTGAGGCAACAGCACTACCCACTGCACCACCATACCACCCTCACATTCATTCATTCATTCATTTTTATTTTGGCTTAGTCCCTTTATTAATCCTGGGTCGCCACAGTGGAATGAACCGCCAACTTATCCAGCATTTGTTTTACGCAGCGGACGCCCTTCCAGCTGCAACCCATCTCTGGGAAACATCCATGCATTCTTATATACACACATACACTATGGACAATTTAGAATACCCAATTCACCTGCACCGCATGTCTTTGGACTGTGGGGGAAACTGGAGCACCCGGAGAAATCCCACGCGAACACGGGGAGAACACGGAGAGAACATGCAAACTCCACACAGAAATGCCAACTGACCCAGCTGAGGCTCGAACCAGCGACCTTCTTGCTGTGAGGCGACAGCACTACCCACTGCACCACCATGCCACCCTCATACATATTTATGTAAAAATACATCAACATATCCTGACCCTTATGAAGGGCATCAAAGAATAAGTGATCACACTACATTCACTTAAATTAATAAAATAAAATTATTAGAAACTTACCATGTTACAAAAATGTAGTATTTTGAAAGATATTGATAAATGATTCAAGTTTAAAATTACAATTAATCAGAGCATTTTAGTATGCAATCAAATGATTCTTCTTCTAAATATGCCTGGCTAGATTGTTTGGTTTTTATTGATGTGAATGAATGAAAAGTCCGTCATATTAAAAATCTCTCTTTTTTTTGGTTCAGAATAGTGTGAATTGTTCAGTAACTCACACTAACGAAACTCACACACACACACACACACACACACACACACACACACACACACACACTCAACAGATTTAAAAGCTTCCAGTCACAGGGGTAAATCAAAATCCCCAGCAGCACTACTGTGAAAAGCCCGTGCGCGTGTAAACTAGAGCACACAAACACACACACACAGTGGCCAACCGGAGTCGCTGTGGAGGGAAGTGAAGCGATGTCCCTTTAAGCGCAGACGGCGAGCGGAGCGGAACATCTGCGTCTCCTCCTCCGTGGCACCGCGTCCTATGGCCGGCTTGACTCCGCCCAGCAGTCAGGAAGATACAGAGCTCTCTGATCGTAAGTGGCCGTGTAGAGCGAGAGCTGATACAGACGTTTGTGTTATTAGTCCCCTGTTCAAGAGAATCAACCTGACTGACGCTTGAGCGGAATGTCAGATTAGCTCGCGTTCGGACGCGCTTCTCATCACTCCACGTTGCTGTATCGCGCACGAGACTGGGCGATAAGCAACATTTGCAGACTTCTATTAACCACATTCTGTTACACTCCCAAATCAAGGCTTTTCTTTGTAAGACAGTTTACACATACTGAAACAAAGTGGATTTAACAGTGGCTACGTGGTTTACCCGCACTCCAAGATGCTTCTGGTCTCCCAGCGGCTAGAATCACCTCGCATGGACCCATTAGTGAGTTTACGAGTTTCATATTATTGGATTGCTTTGAATCGATGTTCGGCTTTTACAGCTTATGTGTTGCACTTTGTCAGTGCGCGCGCCTCGTACGCATCTCCATGCTGGCCTGTTTTTTACGCATTCGTTTGCTTTTAAGCTGTAACACCCCTGCTCTTACGCTTGAGGTCCACGGTGAAGTTTGGAAACTTGAGTAGAGAAATCCCAGGCTATTGTGCGCGTTAGATAAGGCAGACAGAGATTAGATGACAAGCTCGAGGGCTGCATCAAAGATTAACTGGCTCTCTCCGACTCATTTACGCGCACATTCTGAGCAAGTTGCATTTACCACACAATTGATTTTGCTTGTCATGTTTTTTATTTTTATTATGACCTCTCCGACTAGTCATTCCATCTGAAATTAGATGGTAGCAGCAGCTGAGGAGGTAACCTGTCTTTCTAATGAGCCTGCTAGTAACGATTCAGTGTTACTAATAACTCCCTAATGAATAGTCGCTACTTGCATCATAGATCCCTAATGAACTAAGCGTGCAGTTTATTTCTATTATCAGCTGAGTGGTTATTAGTCACTAATGGTATAGTGGCTAATAGAGGAATTACTGGTGGCGAATTGAATAGGCTCTATTGGAATAAGTAGGCTACTTATAGATTAATGTGATTATAAGGGTATACTTGCTTGTGATTTCTGCTGAAAGGCTTACCATAACACTAACAGCCTGATTTGACAAACTAGAGAATAGCAGGTTCGGAGATTGTATATCCTATCAGCGCAGTCATTTACACGGGTGCCTTGCTTTATCGATGCATGTGCGACCTGCCGATTGGCAAGCCCTTTGTTTTCATACATACGACTAAAGGCAACGCAGAGTCAGAGATGTAGAAGCCTCACACTGTTAAAGCAGCATGTGGTCTGCTTGTTGGAATGAAATGGCATTTATCAGACCCTCAGCGGGGCTGCGCTCGCTAACAAAAGACTGAAAACAGGGGGACTCGGAGGAGAGCGCGGCTCCGGGGCTGCGGGCGCTGTGTAAATCATCGCAAAATGAGCGATAATGTGAGTTTTCACTGTCGGAATTGCGGCTGCCTTTAAGCCTAGTGTTTAACAGTTAATGTGGATTGCCGAGAGATAAGAGAGACAGACGGTGGCTGAAATGTGGGACAGGACTGCCAGTGTGTCCAGGATTAAGCCGCGCTATAGCGGAATACGTAATGGGATTATAAAGGTGGCGGAGGGCTCGTTCACTCACAGATTTAAGAAAGACTAGGAGGCGGCGTGGATCGACGTTTTTCCACATAAACATCCGCAGAGTGTCTGTCTGTCTGTTTGTTTTAGTACACGCTTGAGATCCCGTGTAATTCAGTTTCTTGTCAATCAATAATCGAGTCCGCTGCCCCTTTTTCGCCTTTTCGCTTTGTCGTGGATTTGCCCAAACGCATTTCCGCAAGCTATTATTGAATTTCCACAGATACAGCATATTTATCACCCCTGGACTGTCCCATATTCTCAGTATCATAAGTTTCCCTTTAAGTTCAGCCGGGAGTTTCCTCGAATCGACAAGCGAGAGAAAGAGAAACGTGAGAGAAAAAATTGGATGTGATTATTAATAAAATATAAAGTAATGTTGTTACTGATTCAGTCAGACCTATAAATGAAAGACGTTTGTTGACATGAGCAATCATGAATTATTAATATTAATTTTTAGGTGGTCCCTCCCACTAACCTTGTTGATCCCAGGTTAAGGGGTTTGATCTTTTAAAGTAGGTCATTAAGAGAAAGAAGCTTGGTTAATAATTGTTATTTCGGACAAGCCAAACTAATCTAGGCTACACAATATAAAAAAAAATCTAACAGTCTAATATTTTGATATTCTGAGATAAATATTACGATATGAACTCTATTCCACCAGATGACTCGGATATCTCTATTAAGAAAGAATTTATCATTTTAGATTGTTTGGGATTATTCTATAGGCGAGTGCAACTGTATATAATCTAATAAACAATCTATAAATACAATAAAGAAACAGATACAATTGAAATAAACAGTGATTTGCCACTGTATCAGTATTCAAGTACAGTATAATAAAAACAATACAATCAAATGAATTGTTATTAAAGTCGCAAATGATACAGTTTATTACACCTGATTGTTTTAAAAATCCTTATACAGTCACAGGCCTCAAAAACATATGCGAATGATAAATTATAATCCAAAATGAACGTTGCATATCTGACAATGTGACTATTGTGAAGGATCACATTGCGTTATCAATGCTGAAACTATGTATTCTGCAGCCCTCATACATGTAATATAATAATACAAATAATTAATATACTATAGTCTACACACTGGTCCAAGAAAGCTCTTCTCCTCACCAAGGCTGAAAAAAACAACAACAAAGCTAATGCAACATTTAATTGTTTTCACAGAAAATTAATTATAAGTAGGTATTCTTTATTGTATTGTTTATTGTATTTTGGATGCAACTTTGGTGAGCAGAACAGACTACTGTCAACACTTTTGACTGGTGTATAACCAGTATTTCAGTAATAAATATGTTGATGTGAGGTTAAATATATAAAAATCCAAAGTTAGGCTAGTTGTTTCTCTGGCATCTAGAATCACAGTTGTAGATTTCCCGCACCGGATCTTTCTGCTCCACTCAATTTGAACTGATCTGTGGCCAAATGAGTCAGTGCTCTTTGAAGCTGCTGTTGACGGATGAATAAAAGGGCCGGAGTGGAATGCGCGCGCCACTCTTCAGATCTCGTGCACGCACTGAGCGCTTCAATGTAACGCGAGCAGCACTTGCGAATACACTTGGATCTCACCTCAAAGTTAGGTGAAAGTTTAAAACAACACATCCAACTTTTATCTTACCGACGTTCCTGGATGAGATCACTGAGTCAGGGCTTGTGTGAAGGAATTTAACTCTGAGGGTTTTTTTCTTTGTGGAGAGGCGATGTTTGTGAGTTCAAAAGCAGTCTTCAAAGAGCGAGACTCAGCACACCCTCATACCACAAAGTACGATCGCTCTGTCATTTTCCTTCGCTAACTAAGAATCGTTCTCAGTGCATCACCTTGAGGAACTCGTTTTTTCCTGCGCGAGGAGACAAGGATGAAATTGTGCTGATTTGCAGAGTGAGCCATATGGTGGATCAAGGAGAGCGATAAGGATGGGAGGGAGAGATGGAGATAGCAGGGTGTTGAAGTGATTCTCATCTAGACAAAGAAGACGAGAGAAAGGTTGTGCTGTCCTAGGCCAGATGTTCTGTTGTGTCAGTGGACATTTCATCTTCATTGGCATAAGTGTTTATGCTTAGGATGGACTTGAGTACTTTGAAAGTTAAATGAAGGATAATTCATGAAAACATGTTAATTGCATGTTGCTATTTTGAGAAGAAGACATTTTTTTAGGGATACATACTCTGTGATTCCTGTGAACATGTCATTTCTTTTATTATAGAAAAATAAAACAAGAAGGTTTGTTATTAACATGTATCAATTAGACCATGCAGGTTCACACATTTCAGCATGTTTTGTTAATTTTGATAATAAAGTTTCTCTGCTTATTTAGTCTTGGCAGTCTTGAACTCTCTGTCCTTAAGGGGTGGGTTCTTTTTAAAGCTTTAAAGCACGTAATCAAATAGCATCTTCTGGACGTACTTTATATGCACACCTACTGTAGCTTGTGGTCTGCAAACTTTGTTTAGTAGATCAATATCAAAGTGTCAGCATTAGTCATGTAAAAAAACACATTTTAAATTTGTTCAAAGAGTGTCTCTTTCCAATGTGGGCATCTTTAGCCTTGTTTACATTAAGCCATTTCATACATATTTCAAAGAAAGCTTGTTAGTTTCAGCATTGCTTTGTTATTTGGTATTTGTAGAAAAAGGAACTGAGAAAGCGAAAGAGTGAATGAGAGGAAAATGCATGGGCTCTTGGCCCATGGAGGGAAACCCTCATGTGTTTCTGTTATCGCACTGGCTTCCTGATTTAACGTCAGTTGGCGAGAAGGACAGAGTGTGCGAGTTAAGGTGAGGAGAGGAGAGAAAAACTGCGTCACTGTGATCAGGCAAGACCTCATCAGGAAATAACAGTGTTGCCTAGGGATGAAAAACAAACAGGAGCACATTCAGAATACTGGCTCGAGTCTTTTTCTTTTCCTGCCTCCAACACTTTGCACAAAAACTCAGTCAGAGGTACTAGACTAGAGAACACTTACCTCCGAGCTTTTTAAGTGACTCTCACCGGAAACCCCTGCGTCTCTCTGACACACTGAAGAAAGTGTAAGCACCTGATTTTTTTGTGTGTGAAGTGAAAGCAAAATCAGTGGCACAGCAGTGAATGAGAAAATTAGGTCTAAATGTGGAAACCCAAATTGCTGAATGAATCCGAGAACCAGAGCTTGGCAACAAGGAAACATATGCTGCCACTAGAGAAAACGTCAGGGGATGTGAAGGCTATAAAGATAGAGACTGCTTACTTTACCTCTGACAATCAACTACTGTAAAGCCCCCTGTGAACTCGGCATCTGTTATGGCTTGAGAGCCCAAAGGAACATCATTCATTTGGAGGATCATTTTAGCTGCATCAGCAGCAAAAAAAAATGCTTTAAAAGTTGCTTACTCTCCACACACCGATTTGGGAACAACCGCAGCCAAGTTTCTGTGCAGATATGTGAGAAATTTATGACTGGTTCCAAAGCTCTGAGCAGAGTTGTTCTCTTTCTCAACGTTATTGCTTATCCACTGAAGGTGAATAAGAATGTGCTAAATATTAAAAGTTCTCACAAAGTTCTCATTTTGCCTGACACCAGGAAAACAGGCCATTTGATGTGATGCCGTCTTTGGTGCATTATAGCAGATCTGACTTTTTCAGATTTTTATTTTTTTTATCCAAAACTTTAACTCTAAAATTTCTATAAAAGTCTACTTTGATGGTCCATTTCAGTATTAGTAGACTGTCTACTTAATATCTGTTGATACTGACATTCAACAGACATTTAACTTACTATAAGAAACTTTATAAGATGTATAAGACTATAAGATGTCAATTTACACTAACCCTACCCCTACCCCTAACCCTAGCCCCAACCTAACAGTCTACTTATAATCTATTGAGAATTAGTTGCAATGTAACTTAAATTCAACAAACTGAACATCAAAATAAAGTGTGATCAAACGTTCTTGTTAGTCTAAAAATACCTTACGTTGAAGTCAATCTGTCAAAATAACTGTTTGTTTTAATGTACCTCTATTATGTAATAGTGTGACTAAACTCGCTCTCCTCAGAAGAATATCATTGCCTGTTCCTCCGTCACTGTCTCTTTAGCTCCACCCTGCGATTTATGCATACAGTAGGTAAATAATGAGAGGCAAAAAGCAGGTCTTGTTAGAAACCAAATGATAAAGATGGCTCTGACAATAAGACTCAGTACCTCAAAAAGCTAAAAAATATGAGGCTAGGTCAGTTGAAGATTCTAAGTTGTTCCTCCAACTTGTGTGTAAGACAAGACTTGTATATGAGGAAGTGTCGCGTTTTGATAAGCTGGATCTCTCCAGGAGTATAGCTGTAGATCCTGGAATGGTGTTAAAGATAAAACAAACATCAAGATGCTGCCATTGCCAAGCTGTGGAAAATGTCTTTGAATGGCTTCTGATCCCAGCAGTAGTTCTTACTGGTAGCACCAGTAAGATTGTGTCCTTTGTTCACTTCAGTTTACTGCAGATTCATTTACAAATAAAGCACAATTAGATGCTGGATTTTCAGGAACGTTAAAACTAAAAGATGATGCTGCACTTTGATGCGAAAAAAATAATGGCACCCCACACAAGTATGAATAACTGGTTTTATTATGTGGTCACTGGTTCTGACTGTTATTATCCTCCATCTATGAAGATGTAAACTGTCAAACATTCATTCATTTTCTTTTTGGCTTAGTACCTTTATTAATCTGGGGTTGCAGAATGAACCGCCAACTTATCCAGCATATGTATTACGCAGTGGGTGCCCTTCCATCTGCAACCCATCTCTGGGAAACATCCATACACACTCATATACCACGGACAATTTAGCCTACCCATTTTGACCTATACCAAATATCTTTGGACTTGTGGGGGAAACTGTAGCATCCGGAGGAAACCCACACAACCACGGGGAGAACATGCAAACTCCACACAGAAATGCCAACTGACCCAGCTCGAACCAGCGACCTTCTTGTTGTGAGGCGAATGTGCTACCCACTACGCCACCGTGGCGCCAACTGTCAGACATGCATCCAGAAAATTACATTAGTGGGCACACAGCTATTCTGACAAAACTTTAATTTGATGTTTTATTGAATGTTTATTATTGAGCCTACAACCTGACACCTTTTCAAAAAGTGTGTTCAGACGAAAGGGGCCAAACCAGAACAGTAAACAGCACATCATTTCTTCATTATTGTATTTTGGTATCAGAGAATATTGCAGAATAAACAAAAGGACAGTTAATGCCCCCTTTAAGCAGTGTTCAGTTTGTAAAACACACAGAGTGAGGCTTGAATAGCGAAGGTCACATGTAAAAAAATAAAAAATAAAAAAAGGTTAAAACAATGAGAAATGGAAATCTCCATGGAAAACTGAATGACATCATTCCTACAAATTTGCTCGGACACAGTTTGTTCTGATTATTTTGTATTGCTCTAGGGGAGCAGGACTGTTTCCTTGGCTAAATAGCTGTAATGGTGTTTGTGTGCATGCTTAGCATTCCATTTAGTCTCTGTCGTTTTCTTTGTGTGTGTATCTTTCTCATTTGCATGACTAATTCAGTAGCATACATATAGAAGATCATTCAAGATCATTCGATTCACTCTCCTCTCATTATCTGACTCTGTTGCAACACTGTCTGTCTATAGTCTCACCGCATGGAATACAGGTCTTTGTTTGGCACCAGCAGTGGCTTCCCGCTTGCATCATCATTACACTCGCAGACTGTAATGAACCTGTGGCTCCTTTTGGAGAATGCAGGCATGTACTCGGGCTAGATGAGATACAGTTTGTTTTACCTTCCACCATAAGCCCTATAAGAAGCTAACAGTGATGAAATTAGCTGCAACCGTTCTTTGATCAGACACATAAAGCTAGAATATTGAATAGTCTAGAAAGCATTGCCAGAACATCACTGCAGAAAGTGCATGTACTGTTGAAGGGCAACAAGACAGTGATTGAATGGGTGACAAAAATGTTCACTGCACAGCATATGATCGATTAGCCACATTTTAACGCTTCCCTTTCTAATATAAACATTCGCTTTTAGGCGAACTGTCATTTTGAAGACTGTTTTGTATGTTTATGCAATGAATGTGCAGTGTGATCTCAGAGAAATAGACAAGGCATGCTAGATTTAGATATTGGTGCCATTACAAACCCCCAATGGTTGCATTGTCTAGATCAGGGATCACCTATCTAGGTCCTGGAGGTTCGGTGTCCTGCAGGGTTTAGCTCCAACTTGTCTCAAAACACCTGTCTGGATGTTTCAAGTATACCTAGTGAGAGCTTGATTAGCTTGTTCAGGTGTGTTTGATTAGGGTTGGAGCTAAAATCTGCAGGACACCGGACCTCCAGGAACAAGTTTGGTGATCCCTGGTTTAGATTTATTCAACATACACTGCTGTTTTAATCTGTTTTAAATACTTTTTAAATGTAATTTATCCTAGTGTTCTGTCGATTTGTCCTACCTCCCATTCAAAAAGGAGGTAGCGCATTTTGACTTGGAGTAATGTTAAATTTTAACATGGAGTAGTGTCATATGAAGCATGACCTACTTGTCATATTGCCCTAATCTACTTAATCCCTAAACCCAAGCTAAGAACCATTCAAATAAAGTGTTGGTAGTATAATCTGATGGGTACACTCTCAGAAATAAAGTTACACGAGCTGTCACTGGGGTGGTACCTTTTCAAGAGGTACACATTTGTACCTAAAGGGTCCATATTGGTACCTCAAAAGTATATATTAGTACCTAAAAATTTTAAGAGGAACACTTTTGTACTTTTTAGGTACTAATATGTACCCTTGAGGTATTAATATGGACCCATTAGGTACAAATGTGTACCTTTTAAAAAAGGTACCACCCCAGTGACAACTCGTGTACCTGAGAGTGTAGGATAAAATGTCCAGTCACACTTTACAATAAGGTTTCATTAGTTAATTTTTGTTAATGTGATAGCTAAGATAAACTAAGCATGAAGGGGACTTGTATAGCATTTATCAAGGATACTTCAACATGCGTTAATTGGTTAATTTAACCTTATTCAAATCCAAATTAAATCTAATTAACAGTAGTTAATGCATCGCGAGTTAGCGTGAGCTAACAATGAATTGTATTTGCATTCGCTAACATTAACACGAGCAAACACTGTAATAAATGTATTGTTCATTGTTTGTTCATGTTAGTAAATGGATTAACTTACGTTAACTAATACAACCTTATTGTAAAGTGTTACTTTTATTCCTATAATGGCTAAGTTTTAAATATTTACTATAACTTGATGTATCTTTGCTTGCGACAACTATTAATTTAATAAAAAATAAAAGGTCTTACTGACCATAAACAGTTTAATTTAAAACCGTTTCATCAAAATCAGCAAGAAAATCATATGGACCGATTCCTTCATCTCTTTGTCTCATTACTGCAGTTCCTGTGACCAAAAAAACCCCAAAACATATGCTGATACACTAATTGTCTGTGCTCCATTCTCCTCACACATCTATACATAATTACATTGAGACGAGATAAAATCGTGTGACACCGACAGGACAGGCCCTTACCATCAAGTTTAGCCTTCCGAGAGGCTTCATGCCAACACCAAATGAAAAGGCAATTATGCTTAAATTGAACAGAGCGGCTGTTAATCACTTATATCAATTATAAAGACTCCACCCTTCTGCTGACTGGGGTCACCAAGGTCAAGAAGACCATGCTCTGTGGATAGAGATGGCTGGAGACGGTTGTATATGTGTGTGTAACCCGAGTCATTGGGCAAACCACAGTCTGCCTTGGTAAAACATTATGTCTGGATCAAGTTACTCAATGAACCCTATGCCACAATCTGTTACTATGGGCTTGCAAACGGACACCTGTGTTCCAGTATGGGACCCTTACTGCCATAGTGGCACTCTCGCTGACCTTTTTTTAACTGGAATAAAAGATGAATTAAAGGAAGGAAATGAAAAGAAAGATAAAATGCATGTGGGTGTATTCGATGAACTCTAGAGCAACAATGGAAAAATCCTAGAAAAAGTAGGTGTCTATCCATCTTCACGAAAAGCAAGCAGATGAAAGTGGCAAGCACACACTTGTGATCAAACGTAGATGCACACACACACACACACACACACACAGGCTCTGTTAATGGATGACACAAGGGAGGAGGGAGGAGGAGGGAATGACCTAGAATACCACTCGCAGACAAGACAACAACGAAACAATGCAGAAGACAGCCCATAATACTCACTAATTCGCCACCGTAACCAGATAGATCGTTAGCCCAATCGCCTACGCGCGGCAGTCATGGATCATTTTAATTCCACATATATTACTTGGTTTCTGTCACCGAGCACACACATGGATAAAAATGTCTTTGTGTATGAATAAATAAAATCCTTCCCCTACCATCTCCACTAATTAATAATTTACACCCTATTCCATTTGTATCCCTTAGAAAGAAGTAGGAAAAAGATCGCACTTGTGAAAAGCTGCCAAGGTTACTACGACAACTGCTTCTGGGAATGAGTGCATTATGAAGTGCCAGGAATTCTGGGTATTTTTACTTTGGACCGCAGATGAAAGCGCAGCCGTTCGCGTGCATTCTAATGGGCATGATCACTGTCTTGCAGGACCATTCATCACGGTGTATCGCAGTGACACGTTCAAACGAGAAACATTTACTTGTCCTTTTGTTGCAACACGGCTTCTTTTGAAGTCTTGTGAGTCGCAGCTCTGATTAATCTTCAGATGCATCTGCGTTCAGCTGCACACTTGGAAGAACTTTTGGCAGTGTTACGTTTCTCTAAAAGTCAACACTGAATCAAAGCTTAGTCTATTTACATTCTTAATACGTTTTTCTGGTCTTTTCTTTTCACATGACAGCAACAAGCCCTCATGTTTTTCAACCCCTGTTTGTCAAGCCTTTTTTGGCTCTCTGAAAATCCTGATTCTCTCAGCAATTTTTCATATTTCATTAAAGGAATACTCCACCTTTTTTGGAAATAGGCTCATTTTACAGCTCCCCTAGAGTTAAACAGTAGAGTTTTACCGTTTTTGAATCCATTCGGCTCTTTACCAGGTCTGAAGGGAACACTTTTAGCAAAGCTTAGCATAAATCATTGAATCGGATTAGACCATTAGCTTCTCACTTAAAAATAAAACAAAGTGTTTTCATGACTCTTCTGTAGTTACATTGTGCACTAAGATTTTCCCATAATGAAAACACAGCAGGCGCAGTGAAAACAATCCTCAGCTAGGTAACTAAGGCCCCGTTTACACGCGTTTTCATTTTAAAACAGCGTTTTTGCTTGAAAACGATTCGCGTCCACACTAGCGTTTCACCCAGCGTTTCTGAACAGATCTCCGTCCACACTACTCCAGCAGAAACGTATATGACGTGACCATTAGCGCACTCTGGGCATGCGTGTTCAAGTATAAACAGGAAGCATATGTGTCGCTCGGCATTTGGTTATTGTTAGTCAACAAACGCTGGTTGAACGATGAACGCGATGGTAAAGAAAGCAAGAGAGGTCTTTTTGTGGACAGACGACGAGGTCGAGTTGTTACTTAAAGTAACAAATGAATATAAAACATCCATGGCTATCGAAAATGCAATGTTTACAGTGAAATCTGGTCTGCTGTCTTCCGGTGGCGTTATAGTCATGTGCGCTTGACGAATAAGGGAAGGATACGCAATGACCCAAAAGCCCCAATCACGTAGCGAATCTCAGCCGTAGCAAAACTTATGCATTTTAAAACGAAAACGCACTAGTGTAAACAGGGCCTAAGTATTGTATGTATTGTATGGTACATCAAGTTTCTTTCTTCACCTTCTATTACGTCAGAATAAGAGTATGGTTCCTAGCCATATTGACCTAGAAAATGGCAACATTTCATTTCCCGTCAGTATTAGCACACAGTGTAAATACAGAAGACTCAAGCTTTAAATAATAAAATAA
Organism: Danio albolineatus; assembly: GCA_903798035.1. Taxonomy (NCBI): domain Eukaryota; kingdom Metazoa; phylum Chordata; class Actinopteri; order Cypriniformes; family Danionidae; genus Danio; species Danio albolineatus. Next base: position 3,104,213 of record CAIGQQ010037820.1, on the reverse strand, counting down.
TCAAAACTTTTTTTGAGCATGATGCTAATGGTCTAATCCAATACAATGATTTATGTTAAGCTAAAAGTGTTCCCGCCAGACTCTTAAGATTGGTTGAATGAGTTAATAAATGGTAAAACTTAGGTAACATGAATTGTGGCTTGTAAAGTCAAGTTGGCAAATGCACACTATTACAATGACCACTATATTTTCTCCTGAGATTTGTCAAGAAATTCTGTTATTATAGAACAAAGTTGTGTTTGATCACCATGAATGGCATAATGTAAGGTTTTTTTTTTTTTTGTGATTCTTAGTTTTAGAAAGATTGGTCACACTCCAATAGCGTAATGACTCGTGCAATAAAGAAACAACAGCCCTAATAAAGTTTTCTATTGCCGTTTTTACTTAGTATTATCATGTATCTAATGCGAAGTGGTCAACCCTGTGCTATTTCTACCTGGTAAAAACATGCATTCAAATTATTTTGTGACCACTTATATTAAGATTTCATTAAGAACCTCTCTTATTATTTGTCCCTGTGCACCAGCGCTCAGTGCGACACACAAGTACTGTTGAATAATGAACCCATATTATAACCCATGTTATGTTTTGGTACAACATAGCAAAATGAAATAGAAGTCTGAAATAGAAATTCATTAATTTTCGTTCCGCCAGAATGAATTGTAAACTATTCCAGCATATGTTTTTTTCAGCTGCAACCCACAACTGGGAAATATCTATACACTCTCACATTCACACACGCACTCATACACTATGGCCAATTTAGTTCATCTAATTTACTTATAGAACATGTCTTTGGACTGTGGGGGACACCGGAGCACCCAGAGGAAACCTACACCAACACAGAAACCACACAGAAACACTTACTGGCCCAGCTAGAACTCAAACCAGAAACCTTCTTGCTGTCAGGCTACAGTGCTAACCATTGAGCCACTGTGCCGCCCTGATATAAACATTATCAAAGGAATAATAAGGACAACTGTCCATTATTGAAACATTTTAACCACACTAAACAGGCCACATAAAAAAAAAAATTCTCATCTGTGATACGAGTTGGAAATGAGTAGAACTTTTTGAATGACAGCAATTCATTTCCATGGAAATCCGTAGCACTTTCTGAATAGTTCTGTGCATATTTTTCAGCTTGATTGCCTACAGTATGTCAAGAAACCAGACAAGCAAGGTAGTAAAGAACTTGCATTTAATACAAGAGCTACAAACATCCCTAAGTCCTATAGTCCAAAGACATATAGTCTTGGATATAGACAACAAAAGCAACAATAAATAAAATACTTATTGTCAAATCATTTATGTTCAAGAAAGTCTGCACACACCACTGTGTCTCTGGCTCTTGTGGGTTTTTTCCCCTCCACTGTTTAAGTTATTTTTAGAGAACATGGGAATTGAGAGCGTGAGATGCTCATTTCGGTGGAGGGCCAAGCTCATGTCGCACTGTGATTGCATTCCAGCGACAGACTCTCTTTATGACAGGAAAGACAAGAAGAGAGGGAGAGAGAGAAAGTGTGTGTGTGAGAGAGAGAGAGACGGATAATGAATCATTCACTACAAAAACCATTTAAAAATCAGTCATACTTGTCTGACTCTCTTCCCTCGCCTGCATTCTTCAGCCATTACCAGAATATTAAAACATTTGTTTCCAGAAGCAAACTGAGAATTCCTACTTGGGCTGGTAAAAAGGGCTGTAAATCTGATTGTGTGCGTGGTGGAAGAGTCTGTATGTACTGCAGGTGGCGGCTAGAGGGGTTTTATAAGTATCTTAACCTCCTGTCCCATGAGCCCTAGAAACGGATGATGATGTAATTGAGAGCCGGGTCATTAGGTAAAGCTGGGTTTGCCAAAGCTCTGGATTTCCATGGCACAGTTCACATTTAACTGGATGCTTTCTCTTAAACACTTTAGGGAAATACTCTAGGAGTTTATACAGTATACTCAGTGTGCGAACTATACATTGACGATCGGGGGGGTCAACTTTTTTCAGTAGTAGTTTACCAACACACGCTTCAGTGAATCAAATTCATGAATCTATTTAAATCACATCTAATGTATTAATAAAATACGTTGGTTTTTTTAGTGTTTTAAAGGATATTTAGTGACTATTTTAAAGGTTACTGTAGGTCAAACTATACAAATTATGTGTCTAATTAGTTTTTCTTAGGCTACATGCAGATATAAATACCTATTTTACAAGAAACGTGTTTTGGGAATATTAAGATGTGTATCGGTGCTCTAGAACTGCTAGTTTCAGACTGTTGAATAATATTTTTCCTAGCATTGATTGGCGTGATTATGCATTTCACAATGGTATAAACCGCTGTAGGGGGATCAAATGTATATTTATATTATACATTTTTAATTATTAATATTTAGGGTATGGATTAGAGATCAGAGAAAGCTATTTATTAGTATTAAAGGGCTGATCAAGCGTTCATTAGGAGAGTCAGTCACCCCCAAACCCACCTGTAATTCGTATACTGTACATACTGTGTGTTAACACGATTTTCTTACATAGAGTTTTTGTCTATTTTAAACTTCTTACATTTGTTTAAAATTAAGAAGCATTTTCAAGCAAGTGCAAACTTTTGTTTTGATTTCAGAAATAATAAGTCAACATTAAGTGGAATTTCCTTTTAAAAAGCTAAATAATCTGCCAATGAAATCTTATTTCTAACCGAATGCAATATAATTTGACTTATTTCACTTGTAGGTGACCCCTTTAACCAAAAGGTGAATTGATCTGGATCAAACTGTTGTGAACAGAGGACAGTCGTTTGTGCACGTATATTTTTCCATCTAGTTTTATCATGCACACCCTAAAGTATTTTTGAAGGGGTTGCTCTAATGGCTTCAATCACTGTTTGGCCCAGATTTCCTAAACCCCGGAGAGCTCTGAGATGAATTAATTCGCTAAAGACCCCGCCGAAACCACAAAATAGGCCGAGACATCAAAGTGGTGGATTTCTTGTGCGTTTGTTATCAGAAATTAGTGTATCTGTAAGTCAGCAGTGGTGTTTTGCGCGTTTTTTAGGAATGAGACGGCGCTCGGGTTTATCTGCTATCAATTTGACGTGTTGCTCATAAAGAGTTTATCGTTACGGTAAACATTCCCGTAATTTGTGTCAAAAGCCAGCTCCCAAACAACCTGGAAGACAACAGCAGATAAGATTCACTTCAGTTACTTGGCTGTCAAATGCAAGATCAATATCTGTCTTGATGCAGGTGAAAATTTCCTCGTTGGAAACAAAAAGCTTATCTCGCACTTATCTCCTCAGAGTCGGCTTTATTCTCCGCGAGTAATTGGCTTTGAGTCGAGCCGTATCCAGCATGTCTGTGGAAATGACGCTCTCAGAAGTAGCGTAGCGGCTGTCTCGCAGTGCGTTTCAGTGTTGTTTGCTGTTGCGACAGAGCTGTGGGTGGAAAGGAGGAACATATTTCTACCTCGCTCAGACGTCCAAAACAAACAGCATTATGAAGGCTGGAGCTACTCTCTGTTAGGACCAAAATTCCACAGCTACCACGCAGCCAGGGAATCTCTCTCTCTCTTTTCTTTCCCTCTTTTTCTTCTCTCACTGAGATTTAAACATTTTTTCCAAGGGATTTTGAAGGGATTCCTTGGCCAACATCAACAGTTGCGCACCTTGTTCTGTTGCAATAGCAATAGATATCGCTGTTTCTGTTCAATAGGACAATCGTCGGTCGGTGAAAAGGAAAAATTGGTGGGGGGAGAGGGGGGTAAATAATATTAGCTTTGTAAAGCTCCTACTACATCTGCTTGACAGGGCATTCACACTAATCCCAACAGCTGTCTGAACAGAGCAACATAGAGACGGGGGCTTTATTGACAGGTTTTTTCCAGAGGTTCAGTCAAGGTGTGAGGGGAAAGTCGCTTGTAGTAATACTGACTACTACAAGCTTAAATGAGGCTGAATTAGTATGATAAACAAGCCCTTAGGTTTGTGTCACTACCTATAGTAACAGATTAATTGGATATTTGGGACAGTTTAAAATGATCATACACTCATGTACACATTTAAAAACTGTTCTGCTTCTTAAAATTTTGTGGAAAATTGTAAGATTCCGTTTAAAGGGATAGTTCACCCAAAACTGAGAATTCTGTTATCATTTACTCACACTGTACTTGTCACAAACCGGTTTGGTTTTCTTTATTCCGATGAACAAGAATGTATTTTGAAGAAAGCTGAAATCCTGAAAACATTGACTTCCATAGAAGCAAAAACAAATACTATGGAAGTCAATTGTTACAAGTTCATAGCTTTCTTCAAAATGTCTTATCTAACATTTAACAAAATAAAGAAATTAATAAACATTTGCAATCACTTGAGTTATGTAGGTAGTGAGTAAATTAAACTATCGCTTAATGATTTATTGAATTTATTGTGGGTTTTTTTTAAACAATGTAGAGGCCCTTGCTGCCTTTCTGACCAATTAAATGCAACTTTACTGAATAAAGGTACTGATATCTCTTTTAAAGGGCCATGAAACCCCCCTGTCTCAGCAGGGTGTTTTCACACCTCAAGTTTGAAAAAAGTCAGGAAAGTGGGTGTTCTTTGTTTAGGTGGGTGTGTCGATTGGCGAAAGAGTGCATGAAAAGGGGAGTTTCATAACATGCACTACAGCTGAATTTCACACCAGCAACACAAACACAGACACAGGGGAGATAGATAGTGATTCGGACAGCAGTGTTTACAGCGGATCTAAGTGGAAGTGGAGATTTTTCAGTCCATAATATGGTAGTGATATTACTGTACATTAAGTAACTAAATCATTTTGACTTTGTCTTTAAAAGCTGAAGGAATACTGTTGACAATACTAACTTTGCCATCTGAATAAAAATAAACAAAGAACATTAATCACACACTTACCAAATCCGTAGAGACAGGACAATCAACACGAACTGAAGCCACGTCTTTTTTAAAAGAAGATGAGCGGCAAATCCGGATTTCACCATTTTTAGATGTGAAAAGGCCTCATATTTTTGCTGCATGTTAGTAAACCACTGTAATCCACACATGTGGGTCCACACACAATCTGTGCTCTCATTGCGGGGAAATGAAACAAAACTTTCGTTGCGGCACATTCATGAATGCAACACTGACGACCCATGTCTCTAAACAATTCTTCTTCCTCCACCTGTTTGAAATATGGTTGGCAACACGACGTGGAGCTCTGTAACAGGTAAAAGGAGTCTTCAAAGCTATATCATGCTTATTAATGAAGTTGCATCTGATTCACAATAGAGCACGCTGATTGGCTCAAACCAAGTCTTTCTCATGAATTGCTAAAACGATTTGCTGAAAACTCAATTATGTCACTTTATACGGGCCGGTACAGACATCCAATCTCCATGCTGGAATTTACACAATGATCTCATCGTCTTGATGTTGCTTCAGAAGAACGAATTTGCTTTAAACAACACAAAAACAACCAATTTTCACTTGTTATTTAGATATATGTGTCCTAATAGTGTTTTTAGCAACGTGGGACATATATATATGACTGTCAACATCTCAAAAAATGTTTAAATAAAAACAAAACTCTCCAAACGTTTGAACTGTTGTCTGTAGAGCTAATCCAAATGAAGAACACAAACTTGAAAAATTCATTAAAACTAAAAACCTGTAGATACCGGCATCTGCAATTACAGATGAAATGACCTGAGCATAACTTTGTCTTTCCAAGATAACCAGGTCTGCCTGCTGCAAGATTATGTAAGGTGAAATATGATTAGGATAATTGGACAAATGTCCGTTAATAGTTTAATTATATTTCCACCCTGAGGCAGTTTGATTTGGGAACACCGCTCTAGGACTTTCTAGCTGATGGTAGCGTTTCTCTTCTCTCAGGTTAGATCTTTCTGGATTTCTCTCTCTCACTCACTGCTTTCTGTTATAACAGCTGGGCCAGGCAGGCTTCTCTTTGCTGCCACATCAGGACCTAATAAATGTGCCATACGCTCATTGATTTCCCTCTGCGTGTTTGCGCAGCTGCTGGTAATGACATCACTTTCTGCGTACATGTGCTTGTGTAGGAGTCAATGAGTGACACGGCTACATGTGTTGCTCTTCAGTAGGAACCAAGCGAGGTTTTTCAGGGTAGAAGCCATCATTGCCCCCTTCAGCCACCCAGCAAGCGGTAGCATCGCCTGGGTTATTCAACAAGACTAAATACCACTCAAGCAACAGAGGCACTTTCTCCCACAATGCTCCCTGTTCTCTGACCTACTGACACAACAAAATATTGGCAGCGGCGCAGTGGTGCAGTCGGTGTGTGCGTTTGTGCTGATACAAAGCATTTTTGTTTTTCGCCATCCCCCTTTAAAGAGTTGCTGGCTGCAGGAATACATTCCTCTTCTTTTTATCTGTCAGACCTCCCCTCCTCCCTCTCTTCACCTCCTCCTTTTTCCCACTATGTTAAATTGTTGTGACACTGTAGCACTTGAGCGTCTGGTGTTAAAATATTCCTTCTTAATGACAAATGAACATGTGGATAGATTCCTCTCGCTGGCAGGTCATTAACATTTGACACATTGGAAGCGGCGGCGGCGCGGGTACAGTTCTCTCTGCATTGCAATGGGGTGATTGCGACGCTAAGCGCCTGGAGTATTAATGCATTTATTCATTCCATCAAATCCCTCTTCATACAGATTATCAGACCTCTCTTTAAGCAAGAAGGCGATTTTTATTTTATTCCGCAAGTTAACAACTGTCTCAAGTATGTGTGCGCACACTCAAGAGGTTCTTGTTTCTCTTGTCTTATTGCTGTGATTTTCTTTTTCGATGCGTCTGAGGCTTTCAGACGTAAATGTCAAACCATCTAAATGCATGATATGCATAAATATTACAACATATGGAAATAAGGTCATTATGAGTAGTTCTGAGATTAATCAACTGCGTATTTCTGCTGTTATATCAGACTATAGGCTGATTTAACGCACTCTCACGATAATTCGTAACTTTATGAATCAGTGGCTAATTCGTATTAATTTGTACAATCTCATTCATACATTTTAGTATGATTTTCATGGGGTGGGGTTAGGGGTGCTGTTTAGGGGCATGTATCCGTTTAAAAATTATATAAACGTAATTCTATGAATTTGTACGAATTAGCCACTTTTCAGATTTTACAAATTGTCTGGTTGGTATTTTGCTTTTAGACTGTTAACATCATGTACATGATCTGACCATCATGAGACATTGGGGTTGACCATCATTAGGGTTGTGGTATAGGGGCACATCTTTTGTATAAAAATTGTACATTTATTTTTTATTTTTTTGGTGCCAATAGCCTAGATGTTAAGTGCGCAGATATCTAGCACCATGGTGCTCATGGCGACCTGAGTTTGATTTCCGGTTCGAGGTTCTATGCCAAATCCTTCCCCTGTATCTGCTCCCAATCCTTACCTGTCGTCTACTATCCTATCCCAATAAAAAAAACAGTGAAAAACACCTATAATAATAATAATAATAATTGTACATACTCATGTGAATGTAATTTTATGATTTTGTACAAATTAGCCACTTTTCAGATTTTTCTCGTTGCTCGTGAGATCGGGCTAGCTGATTAACTGGTTGGTTGGTATTTTGCAGTTTGACTGAAAACCTCATCTACTTATGTACAAATTTGATCATATGGCCATATTAATTTGACATTTTACTGGCTTGTCAATGTCTATTTTCAGATAGCGTTGGATATTTTTTGTAAATATTTTTAGTATACAGTACATGTAAGTGTTGTGAAAAGTAATATATTGCAATCTTACGTTTTACTGTTTCACAAACACGGTTTAAGGCTAGTCATAGATTAAATTGAATGTTTGAGCTGTCTCAACTGAAAATAACTTGCCGTGAGATGGCTAAAAATATGTCATTGTCATTTTTTGTCTCCAGGTGCACACCAGTAATGTATTTTTCTTAGGCCGTTTTTATAAATGTGGCTTAAATAACCTAGTTTGACTAAGGTCTAGTCCTGGTTTAAGCTAAGCCCTGTTTGTGAAATTGGGCCTTAAAGTATTAGTATGAGTGTTGTTTGGTAGTTACATGCATGTATGTGTTATTTCTTTATTTTTTATTATATTTTTAAAAGTAATATAGGCTTAAAATTGTTATATATATATCCCGAAGGCAGTTTGCTTGCAGCATACAAGCATGTCACACATAATACATAACACATTGTACAGCACAAATCCACCCTAAATTTAAAAACTTTAGAGCTGAGGGAATAAATTTTCTATATCTTTTTTTTCGCAATGCTGTCTACATTTCACTACATTATCTTTTACCAGGTCACACTGTATATTGGGATTATATCAAACACGGACCACCTGTGTATTGCTTTCAGTATTATCTATTTATAAAGTAATTGTGATCAGTCATTTATAATTGGGGATTTATAAATAAAAAAGGATGTTTGTCAACCATAATAGAAGCCATCTTGTGATACCTGTTTGTTACTAGAATATTCTGCATACGGCTTAAGGAAAGCTCTTTCATTATTGCTGTTTTAATAAGCATGGGCCTCACTCTACATCTGGTGTGAGACATATGTACATCCTGGCTGGCTGCTGTAAAGGAAAAAAGACTTTGGCAGCTTCTATTAACAAATGTTACTTCCAGTAGACATATGTGGCATAATACACCCAGTTCTTTAAACAACTTTTACCTGCTCTGTTCCTGAGCAAGTATTTGCACAATTAAAGCAAACTTAAAAATAAGTGAATGTATTTGCGGGGAATAACAAAATAACCAGTTGCATTTATTTTAAAGTCTGCATGAAATGAAAATGTGCATTATTAGTCTTATTGTGAGCAATTTGTAAATGTTTTTTGGACCACATGTCAAATCAAACAGTCATTCATTCATTTATTTTTTACTTTTTTGACTTAGTCCATTATTTATTGGGGTCGCCACAGTGGAATGAACCACCAACTTATCCAGCATATGTTTTACACATGCAAAACACTCAAAGCACTGACATTCTTGCTCTAACGTGACAGTGCTTACCACTAAGCCACCTTGTCTCCCTCAAATCAAACAGTCATAACACAATTTTCCAGATTACAGGCTCCAAAAATGTCTTCTGTAAATGAACGCACAAAATGCATTGAACGCTTGCTGTATTGATTTGGAAATGGTGTTGTGTGAGTGCCAACATTTAAAAATCCAATCTGATAGAACTAAATCCACACTTGTTTCTTATTAAATTAACGTACACATGGATGAATGTCATAATACAGAAGAAAACACTGTTACTTTAAACTCCCCTTTTCCCACACCTTTCACCGAAAGTTTCTGGTTGAGGTTCAGATACTTTACTATCTAGTGAAGCCACAGGTGATGTTGTATTCAAAATGGTGACAGAAGACAACACAACAATTCTAACGTAGCACATAAAATTATTGGTAAACTTTGCTATAAAAATAGTGTCTGAGATGCCACTTGTAGAGCAGCACGATATTGAAAAAATTAAGTTTTTCCTCGATGTATACTTTATAGCAATATGAACACATTTTTTTTTTTTTACCAGATGGCTTGAATAGCTCATCTTGAGGGGGAAAAATCATTAATTTAGATTGATTGGTGTGATTTTGAAAGGTTGTAAATCATGTATACAAAATAACGAAGAAATTGCAATTAAGAACAATTACAATAGAGCAAAGAAAAACGTCAAATAAACAGTGCTTTGGAGTCAAACAGTATTCAGGTACAGAAATCGAATAATGTAATGTAAAAATTCATTGGTCTTCATTGTATTAATAGTCCAGTGAAATGATTCTTCATTCATGTTACAAATGTTGTACGTTATTGCAACCGAATGCTGTATACTCTCTTGAAATGCCTTTAACCTCCTAGGGCAGGGGTGCTCAACTCTGCTTCTGGAGATCGACCTTCCTGCTGAGTTCAGCTCCTACCCTGATCAAACACAACTGAACCAATTAATTAGGACCTGAACAGCACTAGATAATTACAGGCAGGTGTGTTTGAAATGGGTTGCAACTGAAATCTGCAGCAGGATGGTCAATCTCCAGGAGTAGGGTTGGTCACTCCTGTCCTAGGGCTTAGTGGCCACATACTTGGACAGCACATTTTAGCTCTTAAGTGGCTATTTAAAATACTTTGTTTTATTTTTTGTTACAGACATGCAGTGTCATCCTACAACTGTTTTGCAGCTTATAAAATGTCCCAAACACTATTTTTAACTTCTCAAAATGGGCAAAGAAAATTGGTTTTTAATCTCTGATAGTCAAAACATGTTTTTAAAAAAATATATGTTATATATGCATTAAAAACAATCAGGAAAAAGTGTAAATTCTGACCACGGGTCCACATATATGGACATCATTTTTCTCTAAAAGCACATCATATCAAAAGATGATACTTAGGTTTTATTCTAATTAGGTTCCAATAAGCCCAAATAGCGGAGAGAAATAAAAAATGCATGTAAAAAAAACACCTGGGCCTTAAGAGGTTAAAACACATGCAAATGATAAAGTATCATTCTGTTATGGTTATACTTTGTAATGACTACAAATCGGATGTATTCTCAGTTGTTGATCAACTATAATCCCAATTTAACATTGCATATCCTGCGATGTGACTATTGTGGACACATTGCGACATTAATGCTAAAACGATATATTGTTCAGCCCTATAGACCATTTCAATGTGGTATTGTCATTGGCCCTTGAACATTTCCTGCTTGTTATCATACTATTTCGTAGCTGTAACAAGAGGCAATTCAATCCTATTTTCACATTAAACCAGCCATAATAACATTATTTACCAATATCTGGACCTTTTTGGATTCTCTGAAGCTATGGAAATTAAAAATGTCAAACAGGAAATACATTAGGAGCGTTGTTATTGTTTGCGTTCCTCAAAATGGTCTTTAGCCACTTGCGTTGGTATTTGTAGATCTTTCGATGTATCTCCAGTCCAAAAATACAGTGTGATCCCTTCTTATGCCGTCAACTGAAAATTACACTAAGAAAAAATGACAAATGACATTTATGCTTTGACTGATTTTGTGATGTATTGCTTTTTTAATGCACTACGATGTGACAGCAGAGTCAAGAGTTTGTCATTGTGACGGTACTGGTTAGCAGCAGTCAATAGTCGGCTCTATTTGACTTCGCACAATGCTGTTGGGAGGACAAGGCACAGACAGTGCTCAACAAGAGAAATCAAAAGCCTATGTGTCGTACAGGGACCTCCGATCAATAACCAGCTCTTCTCTTGGCCCTCAAGGACGTTATCTCACACACAAACACACACACACACACAAATACGCAGAGTCTAGGCCTATATGGCGCCGTTTTATGAGTGCTGTAATTACTGTGACGTGTTTAAGGGAAAGCTACTGAGAGAGAACCATTCATGAGATTTATTAGAAAGGGTGGTCCAGCAAAAGAGATGGAAAGGTGGAGGACAGGAGGCCGAAAGAACAGATGACCGCATTCAGTTTGAAACGAAGAAATAAAGGAAGGAGGGATGGGGCATCTGAGGATGAAAGCGAGCGATGGAGGCTGTCGGTTTGTGATGGTGGACATTGATCAGAGTGATCTCTGCTCTAGAGCGGAGCGACCCAACTAATGCAGGTCCATTATTTAGCCTGCAGAGATAAAGAGACAGGAGGCTTCTGAGGTGGGCGGCTAAGTGAGGAATGGTGGGATACACCTTAACCGCAGAGGACAAGTGTCCACTCAAGTGTGTGTGTGTGTTGAATGAGAAAGAATGAGCTTTGTGCAACTGTCAGTCTCTGTCTAGACTGTTATCCATTTAGAGACTGTTTCTGCTGTGGCTTGTAGTCTCTCTCTGGCTCCCTCTCTCAAACTGGGGACTCTGCATTGATTTCTGCTGCTTTAATAGTAACCTAATGATATTTTCGGTTGCTACACCCAAGCCTTACACAAACCTTGGTTATGTTTTCATTTGAAAACTATGTAAGATGCTCTTGAGTAAGATTTCCTTGAGGGTTCTGTTTATGATGCCCGCAGCAGGGTTGCCAGTTCTTTGCAACAAAGCTTGCCCGATGGCTAATGAAAACTAGCCCAGTAATATAAAAACTAAAAATATTATAATGTCTCTTTTGTTTTCATTGTCTATGTACACCTTGTTTCACTTTGTATTTTTTTGTCCCTGCCAGTTCCATATTATGATTTTAAATGTTATTCATGTGTGCCTTTTATTTCATTTTTGATCAACCTTCCATAAATATTTTGATCAATGTTTGGTGGGTGGTTGGGTTTTAAGTTCCTTTTTGCTCTAAGCTAAATTCATGATGTATGGTCCGTCTCTTTCTTGCAAAGATTTTGGCGTTACTGTATATATGAAGGTTTTTTTCAATGAAAATGAAAATAAAAAGTAAAAAAAAAAGGTCAAAATATGCCATGACCTATTCTTGAAACACATTTTACATCGTTGTATGTATTATAAACAGTTTCTTCTTTAAATTAACTGTATATTAGTAGCTATAAAGTTTCTGTTATCATAAAAAAATCATCTTGCTTTAAATTGACAGCACAGTAAAAGAAAATAACAGAAGTGAACCGCTATTTAAGACATTTTTCAAAATCTAGAAAAAACGTTCAAGATATTAATTAAATTGTAAATCAATGGATTTTTTGCATGTATAATTTAACAACAATCCTGGAGTATCCTGCCATTCTGTTACTATAGAAGCAAAAATACATCAACAGTTCTCAATCATCTCAATCAATCATCCTGGCACAAATTTTAGCATTGGTAGAATATAAAGTATTGCAGTAACATATATTTCATTCTTATAAATATAAATCATGCAATAATCTACGAATTAAAGAAACATGGCAACTGGTTAAATGTAGCCCTAGTCTGTGGAAAAAACACATTGGTTACCTTGGCCTGCAGATCTTTTAAGGTTTATATTTTCACCAATTTTCACCAACCCAAATATTGTTAGACATTTAAGGCAGTTTCTTTACAAATTATTTGAAATTACTTTAGCTGGTCAGCCTACTATAGTGTTTAGTTTGCTAATCTACAACACTGCATGCTGAAAAATTAGCTTGCAAATAATATGGCTGCATGATAAAAAAGATTGCAAGCTTGATGATATATGCAATAGCTGCAACTGTCATGTACATCTTGACAGAGAAGTACGGCTCTGTGATCAAAGGCCAGAGGGTGCTCTTGCATAGAAACTCCAAATACAAAAGGAAACCAAGGAAATGTTTAGAGCAGCTGCTAAATAAACAGAACTTTTAATAATCCCTTACATTTATATAATGCTTTTCTGGACACTCAAAGCAATTTACACATTTTTTGGGGGGAAAACTCCTCATCCATCTGGATGATGCCACCACCTGGTTAAACATCTCATCTGAAAGACGGCATTTACTGAACAGTATAGCGTCCCCATCAATACTGGGGCATTAGGACACAGACAGAACGCAGGTTGAGCGCCCCCGGCTGGTCTCAATAACAACACTTCTGTCAGCAACCTAGCTTTGCCATGTGATATCACATCCAGGTACTGACCAGGCACAGCCCTGCTTAGCTTCAGAGGGTAACCATGTGAGAGTTGCAGAGAGCTAGCTGCCGGCATTGATTCAATGTGACTAATAAACACAAGGCTACAGTATCATCTCATAAAGGATTGATTTCAAGCCCTTGACTGAAGATTGAGTTTGGAGAAAATCCTTTTGATAAATGTGATCTTTTTACGTATTATAATGGACATGATATCGCTTAGTCAGTGTAATACAGCTCTGTGTATTAAATGCTGCTCCATATGAAAGCACATGCTGGAGATTTACTACTGATTACAGAAACGGCTTTACTGACAAATGTGCAATACCTTTTTTTTAAATCAATTTAATTGTGCAGCCCTAGTGGCTAACTTAATGTGCAGTCAAATTTTGTTCACATTATGTAAATAAAAAAAATAACACACTGTCCATTTGAAATGTATAAAGAAAAGCTCAAACAGAAGTCACTTTAAAACAAACCAGCTCTTCAGTTAATCAGCACAGTCAGTTCACATCACCATAACCTTGAAGCGAAATCTAACGTTTATGGCCTCGTGTGAAACTGCTGATTTCTTTTCAAATGTCTGGATCTGGTCAATGAAATTGAGTGATGGTAAATGTGACCGCAACTGTAGGTTTAACTGTTCCCAGTGCTGGCACACACACACTGAAACCCTTTATATATCTTTAGGTCTAAAATATAGACAGAATTTAGAATAGCATACTTTACTAAAGTATCTTACAGCTTATGCCATAAAGGATTTGGGCTATGTTTTTTTGAATTTAGCTTCACATAAATGTATGAACAACACTGATGCTTCCAGCAATGCAGCACTGATATCATGTGTTGTTGCTTTCCATATCAAAATTTTATTAGTTTTACTATGTGTGTTGCTTTTGCCTGGATTTGTGTAAGGTGCCTGTTTCTATGGTCAAATTGACAACTTGCTGGATAAAACAAATTAGATAGAGCTACCCCATATAATAACAGAATGAAACGGATACTCCAGGTCAAGCTCTTGCATTTGTATACTGCTTTTCACACGCAGGTTGTTGCATTTTATTTCAAGTAGTTTTGTACTCTTCTCTCTCAATATCAGTTTTAAAAAAGTGTGACACTTATCTCCCCCAAAAAAAAAAAAAACACACACTGAAAAGGAGAAAGGTGCTTTGACAGAGATCAAGGTAATCTGAACCCCTCTGTGGCTCTTTCTGAGCGGCCATCTTTATCAAGGCAGATCCATTCTCATCTGTGAGCAAAATCAAACAGAGATTGAAGACACGCACTCATTTCAGCTCCAGCTCCGAGTCTGCATAATCAGGAAAGAAGGGGTGAAAGGGGGAGAGGTTACGAGAGGGAAAAAATGGAGGAAAAGTGTGTGATGAGAGAGAGAAAAAGAACGAGAAGGAGAGAGAGGGAGGCCTTGAAGTCACATTCTTGTATTGGATAAGGAGAGACCCCATGGATTGGATCAAGGTCGGAGTGTTCATTTAAAACTGCCTCACTGACAGCAGCAGCCCTCGACATGAATATTAATACTGCTTTAACAACCAGCACAGGATGGCTGAGACCAGCAAGACAGCCAGTGCTTCAGTGTGTGTGTATGTGTGTGTTCTTGCACTAACTCAGGCAATTTGCACTGCTTTTATTCCCTCCGCTCTCTCGTTGGCTGGACTAGGATTTGGTGAACCTTGGGTGCAAAATTCCTGCTCGTGGTTCTCTTTCTTCTCTCCGTCTCGCTCGCACACTCAGACGTTCATCTTTTCGGTCATTTTCAGTTGTTTGTTTGGATGTGTGTGGGCGAGTTTTACAGGGTTCTTTTTCTTCTGGGGTTTTTTGGAAAAAATTTCTATCTAATAAGTTTAGTTTGAGTTTTTTCGGACTGAAAGAGAGGGAAGAATTTGTACTTTGCATATCATATCTCTGCACTGAAAATCCTGAATGACTGACAATACGCCAATGCTCCTACTTATTATTTATTGTTAATTTCATTCAATTACATTATTTTAGATTTGATTTATTTAACATATTTTTATTGTTGTTTTGCAATCTGGAGTCTTTTGATTTTTATTAAAATTGACTTTTTATTTGAATACTTTTTTTAAAATTATTTAATTCCACATCATTCTTGATTGAGACATTATTAAATGTTTACAAAACGTGTTTATTGCACTAGTGATATTCATCCAGTATTGTATTTCTCAGAAATTAATAGAAATTAATCATTCATTCATTTTCCTTCGGCTTAGTTTCTTTATTCATCAGGGGTCACCACAGCGGAATGAACCGCTAATTTATCCAGCATATGTTTTACACAGTGGACGCCCTTCCAGCTGCAACCCAGTACTGGGAAGCATCCATACACACTCATTCACACACATACACTGCAGGCCAATTCAGTTTATTCAGTTCACTCAAAGCGTATGTCTTTGGACTGTAGGGGAAACCAGAGCGCCCAGAGGAAACCCAAACGAACATGGGCAGAACATGCAAACTCCACACAGAAATGCCAACTGACCCAGCTGGGACTAGAGCCAGCAACCTTCTTGCTGTGAGGCGACAGTGCTAACCCACTGAGCCACCGTTTCGCCACATATAAAATATTACGAAATATTACAAATGCAGCCTAAAACCCTCATAATCTATAACAAACTGCTATTTCTGTCGTCACTTAATGACATTATGAAGTTTGGTGTACAGCTGAGATCGGTTTTAGTCTTTTGTACTTCTTTTTGGAGTTTGACAACCTCTTCCACTTTCATTACATGTTAGAGAGCAGAGTCAACATTTTTCAGAACATTTCCTTTTGTTTCCCACCAGAGGAATAAAGCCACGTGAGTGAGATGACACATTTTATGAACTGTCCCTTTAAGTGGCTTTGTTTACATAGACAAAAGAGCTTGTCTTCCAGAAGAAAGGCTTATATTTGTGTAATGTGCTTTGCTTACCAAACCCTCACACCCACCTTCTCTTTCCTTTCTCTCACTCGTTGTTCCTGTTGTCCTTTGTTTGACTCTGATAGTGTGTGTGTGTGTGTGTGTGTGTGTGTGTGCGTGTCCGTTGGGAGATCCCCTCAGTAATGGTCTGAGGGCAGCCAGTACAACAGACACAGGCACTTCCTCTTTTTTTTCTCTCCATCCTTCACTTCTTCCTTTCATTCATCATCTCATCTGCTCCTCTCTTTACATTCGATCCTCACAGTCTTTTAAAAGGCAGCATGTTTTCATCTTCTTTGGATTATACGTGGTTGCTTAGGTTAATGTTTACAGGAATAAAGATTTATGATGTTTAGCGTGTGCTAATGCATTTTATGATTGTCAGTATAGCCGTGCTGCTGATTTATAGGTGTGTGTTTGTGAGTTATGAGTGTGTGATGGCAGACAGCAGGTTGCGTTGTGTCAGAGTGAGGTGAAGCTCATTAGTGTTATTTTGCTTGCATTCTGAAGACTGGCCGGGCTGCTAATTAGAGAGAGAGAGAGAGCTGGTGTGTTTGCATATGTGTGTGTTTACTGCTTAAATCTCAGAGCTGCTCCTCTGTTCAATAATATAGATATTTTCATTAAGGAATCTTTAGAATTAAACAGCAACAATTTTCATATATTATATTATATTATATTATATTATATTATATTATATTATATTATATTATATTATATTATATTATATTATATTATATTATATTATATTATGTGTATATCTATCTGTCTGTCTGTATGTCTATATATCTGTATGTATGTCTATATATCTGTATGTGTGTCCTATCCATCCATCCATCCATCCATCCATCCATCCATCCATCCATCCATC
>CAIGQQ010037820.1:3065186-3085304 GCA_903798035.1 Danio albolineatus | reverse complement strand
TATATATATATATAATTTTTTTTTTTAATGGTATCGGTGCATGCCTATATTTTACTAACACTCTGACTAATAAATGGTTGTCTAATTTTATTATTTTACTCAATGATAATTACTGGAAAAATACTTAATGAAAAAACTCATTATAATATTAAATATTTCGAATCTTTTTATTCTCCTACTTTCCTGATTATGATATGTTTAGCTGAAGGTGCCATTTGTTTTGTAAAGACATTGGTTTTAAGATATTTGTTTAATTAAATATCTTATTAAGACACTGCATTATTGATATCCTGCCAGTGTTACAAAACATTTTAATTAAAATAGTTTACTTATGATCACGATGTGCATTTTTGTCTCATTATCGCTGTTATCTTTTAGCAGAGTGGTGAGCAACTTTAATTGGCAGGGCTAACACTAAACAGCCTTTAGCAAGTAAAACCCTTCGTTTCGTTGTATGTACATGTTGGATTTGCATTTCCTTTGGAATACTTTTGTGTAGATTGGTGCAATAAGCCTGTACGTCTTTGTCTTTGCGAGCAGGGTGGTGTGTGTATATGTACATGCATATGTGTGTGTGTGAGAGAGAGAGCCCCGGGGCCCTTCTCTGCTTGAGCTGGGCCTAGTGCCACTAAACCCAGCCTAAGCTGACCTATTTCCAGAGCACCACACACGCACGCACACACATGTGCACATGGTTGCCACTTCTCATCTCTCCTGCCTGTCGCAAGTGATCAGACATGCACACACACATACACACACACACACTAGTGCACATCACTGATCAGGACACATGTGTGTTTGTTTAGTGGGTGTGTTCTCTTTGTATGTGCTCATGTATTTGTTAATGTGTAAGAGGCATTGAGCAGGCGCTCATGTGCTTGTGTTTGATCTGTCTCTCAGTGAAAGTGGCCCCTGAGCTGTGTTTTCACCCCACACACCTGAGCTCCGATACGTCCCAGTAGTGCACATCTGGTAAAAGTCTGTAGTGAGTGTGTCATTGAGTGTACTCTCAAGAATCTATCAGTATCTGTCAATATTTTTGGAAACTAATTGGGTGATGGTGAATGATTTCTCGTAATTTGAAGGGGTTAGGGCACATTTGCCATCATCTAGCATTCATTTAAAGGGATACCAATAGATCATGATGACATTTAGGCATTATAAATAGTTTATATAGGCAAAAACACTTTTCTTTTTCTTTTTTTTTCTTCCTTCCACTTGTTTATTTCTTTGCGATTGTCAATTTTGGGCTTTTGGGCTTTTTTTATGTTGAATTTTTTGTTAAACTTTAGCAATTTGTGACTGTAGAATTAAGTATAAATTGAAGTGTAACATTTTAAAGGCTGTTTTCTTATCTGACTTATGCATATATTATCTATATATCTATGTGTTTGCCAAGGTATATGTTAACACATTGTTTGTTTGTTTATTCACAACAATTTATTATGCAACTTTTGTTCTAGTTGTTTGCAAAAAATTTCTGAATTATGGAGTGATTTAATAGAGATCCCCAAACGAGAATCGACTAATTTGACCCTGACTTCTAATGGTCAGAATTGTGTGCTATAAATGAATTTAGTGAATATTTAATCAAACAAAGCCTAATTTGCATATTTATACATAGGTCTGGGCTGATAAACGATATCATATCGAATCACAATATAAATTGATGTCGATAACGATGATAAGCTCTGGACATTTTTAATCTAAATTGATCTAAGAGCCAATCACACAGCAGAAATCTGTAAAAATGTGTAATCTGTTTTTGTTAATAACCATTTATTCATTTTCCTTTATTCATCAGTCCATTTATTCATCAGGGGTTGCCACAGCGGAATGAACTGCCTGTTAATAAACAAGATTTTAAAATGCTGTTTAATGAACCCTCTAATTTTTGCAGCTTCGATCATTTTTGGTATACTCTTTTAAATATGAATCGTTATTGTTCAGTATGGAAAGTAATGATCAAGATTGCATTTTTGCCATATCACCCAGCCCACTTTATACATAACATTTCAATTCACAAAACAGAAATTTCAACTTCAATTCTTAAAGTAGTCAATCAACTAGAGGGCAATGGAGAAAACTATTAGCTAATGGATATAAGCTATTAGCTAAATAGCCATCAGAGTGCTTGTTTCTCTTTTAATCCAGAATGAAGAGTTTAGCTTTTTAGTAAAAGTTGTTAAAGTTGTCAAATTGCAGTATCTCTGAATCTATATCTATGCTGTTACTTCACTATGTAGGCCTATAAGTTACAGTTACTCACGCCAAACTGCTGGAATATAGCCATATAAATACAGATAGCATTTGTCAGTTTTAATACATCAGTTCTCTCTCAAATATAAACTAAGGCTGACTGAAAACGGCTTACGTTGGAAGCTTTTAGCCTGTGACATCATGAATGACGAGGATTCAGTGAAGGTCGGAACAAAAGGGAACATTATGTGTGTGTGTGTGTGTGTGTGTGCGCATATATGTGTGTTTGTGTGTGTGTGCACGCACATTTGACAGCCTCTTTAAGTGAGGTCAGGATAGTGTGCTGGCTATTACTGCGACGTTCTCAATTCTGCCACAGCCACTGTTTCTTTCACTCACTCACTTTCTCATCTCCTCATTTCATACATAGAGACATATGCAGAGTACAGCATAATCTGTTGAAAACAAAGTGCATGTACTCTTGCAGAGGTGAAGGAGTCTGCACACTTGACGCACACTGCCAATGAACTTGCGTCAGCCTCTGTGAAGGTCTACTGACCAATCCAAATCGGTCATAAAGGTTACTTCTGTTTAATCTTTGTCAAATTATATTGTAGATGGGGGTAGTTGTATTGTTATTAATTTGCTCATTAAGTGGTTTAATTGCTTTTAAAGCAGTGATTTAGGAAAATGTTACTGACTTTCTTGGTTAGAAAAAAAACATATAAAACCTGTAAGAAATTTGTAAGAAAAGTGGCAGTTACAAGAAGCAAACAGACAGTTATGAGAAACACATTCACAGTTACAAGAAATCCCGTTTCAATTGCAAGAAATAGTCACAATTTAAAGTTCGAGTTAAGAGAAGCAAAAGAATTATGGAAAATTAAGTTGCAATT
Organism: Danio albolineatus; assembly: GCA_903798035.1. Classification (NCBI taxonomy): domain Eukaryota; kingdom Metazoa; phylum Chordata; class Actinopteri; order Cypriniformes; family Danionidae; genus Danio; species Danio albolineatus. The sequence goes on along the minus strand of CAIGQQ010037820.1, from coordinate 3,082,209 downwards.
ATGAGAAATAGTTACAAGAGTTAACATTGCAATTACAAGAAAAAAAAGTTGTAGTTGCGTAGAATGGGAATAGTCAAACATTTGCAAGAAATAACCACAACAGCTAGAAATAAATTCACAATTAAGAAAAGCAAAGTTAGAATTTGAGAAGCTTCGAATTATAAGAATCTTAAGTCAAAACTAAAAGAAACAAAGTTGTTTACAAGAAGCAAACTCACAACTACCAGTAGTAAAGTAACAATTACAAATCCTAGTCCATATTACATGAAATAATCAGTTGCAGGCAATAGTCAAAAAAGCTGACACAACAACATTACAATAACAAGTTATAACAACGTGAAAACAGTCATAATTGCAAAAATTGAAGTTGAAATAGTGTGAAACCGCAACAAGAAACAAAGTTGTAACCTTAAAGTAATAACGTTGAAGTTGCAAGAAGAAAAGTTGCAATTATGAGAAGGAACGTAGCAGTCATTTTAGTTCACAACAATTAAAAGTACGCTCACTGGCCACTTTATTAGGTACACCTGTCCAACTGCTCGTTAACGTAAATTTCTAATCAGCCAAACACATGGCAACAACTCAATGCACTTAGTTATGTAGACATGGTCAAGACGATCAGCTTCCATTCAAACTGAGCATCAGAATGGGGAAGAAAGGTGATTTCAGGTATTTCAGAAACTGCTGATCTGCTGATTTTCACACACAACCATCTCTAGGGTTTACAGAGAATGGTCTGAAAAAGATGGCTACTTCCAGCAGGATAACACCCTATGTCATAAAGCGTGAATCATCTCAAACTGGTTTCTTAAACATGACAATGAGTTAATTCACTGTACTCAAATGGCCTCAACATCACCTGAACTCAATTCAATAGAGCACCTTTGGGATGTGATGGAACGGGAGATTCACATAATGGATGTGCAGCCGACAAATCTGCAGCAACTGCGTAATGCTATCATGTTAAAATGGACCAAAATCGCTGAGGAATATTTCCAGTATCTTGTTGAATCTATGCCACGAAGGATTAAGGCAGATCTGAAGGCAAAAGGGGGTTCAACCCGGTACTAGTAAGGTGTACCTAATAAAGTAGCCAATGAGTGCAGCTCTCAACATACAAAGATGGATTAACTTTGTTGGAAGTTAAGTTACAATAACGTGAAAACACAAAGTCACAATTATAAAAATGAAAGTTCAAATGTAAAACATCGATGAGAAACAATGGTGCAATTTAAAATAATAATGTTGCAAGAAGAAAAGTTGTAATTATAAGAAGCAATGTTGCATTTTATTTCACATAGCAATTAAACGTGTACAAACTTGGATTAACTTTGTTTTGTTTTAGTTTTTTGTTTTTTTAAGGCAGAACCAAGCTTACACAGAAAAGAGCTGCTTAAGGCTACAATCCCAAATACATTTTTAAAAAAAAGAGAAAAGGTCATAAGAAAAGATGATTCAGAGTGGATCGATAAGCAAGGGCTTGGGATGAAGGACAGAAACAAAGAGAGGGAAAGGGGAAAATGAGAGCAGCTGCATCTCAGAGCTGCAGGTGGGACTCCCATCAAACAAAAGACACTCAGTTTCACCGTCTCTGTCTTTCTCGCTCAACCCTGCCTTTTCACTTCTATAGCAATCCGTTTTCGAAGTAGCTGCTCAAGGTGTTTTTTTGATATTTGGAGATAGAGAACTCTTTTACCCTGATTTTTGTGCTATGTTTTGATTACATTGTGACATTGGCTTCAACCGCACACTTGATTAAACAAGAAGTACACCTGTTCTGGACACATTAACACATACACACACAGGCTGCTGTAATTGGCTTAGTTCAGGTTAGTTCAGGTTGGTGTGTTTATGCAACATTTTAGAGCATTGTTTCACCTAGATGCTGGACACAGGACACTTTTATAACTCGTCTGATAGGGCTCATCCTGTCCCAGATGAAGCAGGCCATCCTAATGCTGACTAGAGTTAACGCAGTATGATCTTTAGATGAGTGATTAAGATTTTAGTCGTTCCGTTAAGTAACCTGTTCTTGTATTCTCATAAAAAGTTGCTAAAAGTGATTGATTGCTTGAGTGTGAATTCATTTTTGGGTGCCTGTCTGCGTTTGCTCGCTAATGTTTGTGCATGTGTTGCACTTTTGTTTGCACTTTTTGTTGGCTGTGAATGATATAACACACACACACATACACAAGCACCCTGCCATATAGTGTTTCAGGGGCATGAATGAGGCCTTTATGAAAGGGAGTTTCCTCCGGTCAAGCCGATCCGCCCTGCTAATATCCTGACATCTGGAATAAACCGTGTTTTCTAAACAGACACACGCTTTTTCCCTTATTCTTTCAAATAGGTGAGATGATAAATGGGTCGATGAATCAGCGAGAGACTGTCTAAGATAAAGATGAGCGATTTTTGACATGAAAAAATCCTCCACAATTTCAAAGTATTTAATTAAAAAGAGAATATACTAAGAATATATTATACTAATATTTTGACCGTATGCTCCCAAATTGATTTTTCATTTCCAAACACACAAGTGATGCATTTTACATTAAGTTATTATACATTAATAGCATTTTTGTTTGTTTTATTTTTAAATAAAATTATAAATTTGGTACAAAGAAACCCAATTAGAGCAAAGGACAATATTTATGTGCAGAAGTATTGACCACCACAATACAAAGCCCCAACTGAGTTCACAAAGTAATTTTGTGATTGTTTGAAGATGATAAAGCTGTAAATTTATTTAGCAAACCTGCCTTAGCCTGTTGCAAGAATATGAATGATTTAATGACAGGCCAATATCTATGGTTATATTATTGCATATTCAACAACCTCAAGAAGTGGTCAAAAGTGTAAAACAAGTTTAAATGCCTGGACACACCAAGCCTGTCAGGCAGTATGGGGTCATCGGTGAGCATCTGTCAGGCTAGTTTGTTTTTATTACAAACCCCTGATGTTGGTCTTGGGGAATGAGGTTTGACATTTAAAGTACAGTTAAAATAAGTTGATCTATACAGTGAATGAAGTGCAGAGACAAACAAAACCAGATATACCAAAACTGTGACTTTTAATTAACTTCGCAAAGTGAACAAAAACAATGAATTAATCAAAAATAAGGAAAAGAAGGTAAGGCCAAAATATACTATTAACAATATACACAATATGATTGGGACAAACACAAAGACGAGGAAACAAGAGAGCTGTGGACGGCGTTAAAGAAAAGAATAGAACAAAATCCAAACAATGCATAACTAACTAAAGGAAAACCAAAATAAATAAACATACGAAGAGGTCTTCACAGTATCCTCCCTATCCTACTCTATCTATCCCAAAGTACAAGGGGTGGCACTTGCCTCTAACCTAATGTACTATAAACAAGAGTAATATATATATATATATATATGTTGTATAAGTCGCCTCTAATCGGGGGTCACATCAGTGCCTGATTAAGCATGTAGAATCGCCAGTTGGTGAAAGCTACAAATCAGAGCGTGAGAACAAAAACTGAAGTGACAAAACTAGGCAAACAACATGAATCAAAAGGAAACACAAAGAAGCCGACTGTCGTTTAGTCATATTTTTGAAATATTTGCAAACAATATGGATTATCAGAAATATTTGTGTAATGGAGGCCAGCTAGGGAAGTGCTGTGCAGATAAATCTCACTCCCTGACCTCTAAAGGTGCTCTAGTGACAGACTCTAGAGGCCATGGTCTTAAGCCTCATTGGTAGAGCAAGCGACTCTCATGAGTGGTGTAGGACTGGTGGGGACATTGGTGGACATTGGTGCCGTGACCCGGAATGGAGTGAGTTTTAGGGAGTGAGTGTAACGCAGGCCAGCTAGTGAAGTGCTGTGCAGGTAAACCTCACTCTCTCTGACCTCTAAAAGTGCTTTAGCCTACATGTTAGAGCAACCGACTGCGGAAGGCTGCCAGTTCAATCCCAGCTCAGAGCTGGTTGGGTGGAGTAGGACTGGCGGGGTTACATTTGCATGAGATGAGCCCTCAGTGGTGAGCGAGACTGTGAAAATGGTACTCAGACACTGATTTGTTTATGGTTTGTATGTGTGCAGCACTAGTTTCGGTGTCCCTTTGTGGAATGGCAAAACACATCTTCTTATGATCGTATGTTTTCAATTTAGTCTGCGGTTGTCTGTTTGGTGTGTTCATATGTAGCTTCTAGACAGGACCAGATTTACCCATTCATCACTACAAGTTCTTTGACATCGGCTTGGTGTATCCCAGGCTTAACACTATGTTTAAACCTGTATTTACCATTGTCTACGTGTGACTAGTTTGATGGAAAGCATAACTTTTAGTGTGTTTACAGTAGAGTGAAGCCTCCACCATAGAGTTGGCGGATTATGTAAATGGTTCTGTGAGTGCAATATAAACTGATAAATGAGACATAAAAGACATTAACAGGTTATTCATCCGTTTGAATGAGTTTAACAGAAAACGAGGCATATGCGTTTGTGTGCTTATCTGCACAGGTTTGTGGATATTGGGCAGTCCTGCAGGGATTTGCAGCCTGTAGAGTTCAGCGGTGGTCTGCTCTCTGTGGGGGAAGGGCCCTTACAAAGCCATTTATTTTATTACTCTTCCATTCAGCCCTCTGAGGCTCTGTAATCTGCCATTAAACCATTACTGGAGGAAGAGAGAGAGAGAGAGAGAGAGAGAGAGAAGTAGGGGTGGGCAGTCACACTCAAGGGGCCTTCCCTGAGGGCCGGGCTTACAGTAAAGCAGCTGGGCATAGACATACGCACGCGCCCACTAAAACACTGTGTGTATGTTAGAATATGAGCAAATGAGAGCATTTGTGTAGTAGCTCATTATGGAGTTCAGAAAGTCATGACCTTTTGGGTTGTAATAGTTTTGCTCTTTGGTTTGTCAAGCATTTATGTGTTGAGGGTTTACAGTATCTTCATTGAGATGTTTTTATTTTCTTCAGTTTCATACATCCTGCCATTCATTCCATTTACCTGCTTTTGCAAACTACTTATTTAAAATGAACTGAATCAACACAACCTCTAAAGTTTTTTGGACAACTTTTATTGTGTTATGTTCAGTTTACTTAAATTTGTAAAAACAATTAAGGTAACTTAATGGATTTATGTTGGGACAACTTTGAAGGAATTGTGTAGAATCTTGCATTTTTTCAGGGAATGTTTAGGGGCAGTTTTTTTTTCATTCATTAATTTGTTTCCTTTTCGGCTTAGTCCCTTTATTAACCAACTTATCCAGCATATGATATTATTCAGCAGATGCCCTTCCAGCACTGGGAAACACCCATACACTGTTGCATTCACACACATACACTCTGGCCAATTTGGTTTATTAAATTCACATATACTGCATGTTTTGGGACTGTGGGGGAAACCGGAGCACCCAGAGAACATTCAAGCTCTACATAGAAATGCCAACTGACCCAGCTGACCTTGCAGTGAGGCGACAGTGCTGACCACTAGGCCACCGTTTCGCCATTTCTTATACTTTTTAAAATAGTTTTATATTTGCTTTTACTTTGAACCTTCTATTCTTCAAGTTCAGCTGCATAACTTTTTTTAGCATTAATAATAAGAAGAAATTATTATTGAGTGGTAAACCAGTGTATCAAAATGATTTCAGATGCACCATGTGAAGTAAAATGAGTAATATTGCTGAAGATCTAGCTTCCTGCCACCACAATTAAATTATAATTTAAAATGTATTAAAACAGAAAACCGTTACTCCTGGATGTTAAAAAAATTACAATTATAATTTGTGCTTTTGCAACTGTAGTTATTTTATGTAAACTTCCGCAACTTTCAAACAGATGGATCAACATGTGACCTCCCACATTTAGTCCCACCATCAGTCTTCGTTCATAAACTTGGCCCAACCGGTTACTGTCAAATAAAGCCACATGATGAATAAATAGTATATGAATAAAAAGTATTATTTAAGAAAGTCTGTCAGGTTGATCATTTCAGTCTTCAATCTTTTGTGTTCTTATATTCACAAGCAGCTAAAATGTTTATATAGACATCTTAAATGCACTACAACCAAATATAAAATCAATCGATCAATCTCAGTAAATGTGTGATAATAATAAAAACTTGGCAAACAATTTGATGTTTAATGGACGTCTAATAGACATCTAAATGTAGACAGCTTGGCTGAAACGTGGCTAAACTTGAGCTGTCAGCAAAAATCTAATAGACATCTAAGATTAGCTCAAAACTAGACTAGTCGTCAAACAGACAGACTTTATATGTGTAGCCATTCATTTCTGTTTAGTTGATGGCTAGTCTAGTTTTGGCCTATTTTTAGGCCTCGTTTACACTGTGAAGTCTTGATGCCCAGTTCCAATTTGTTGCCTATATCTGATTTTTTTTTTGCCTCTCCATTTAAACGTTCTGTTAATTGTGACCCATATACGATTCATGTGTTTACACTTGCCATATAATTCACGACGTCGCGCATGTGTGAAGTTGGGTCCCAACATCTGCGCCACACTAGCCACGATGGAAGAAATTGTCTTGCTTTTAGCACTGTGAAATATGCGAAGTTCGCCTAACCTTAAAATGATTTTGAGGTGGAGGAATGAAAGGGCCATCATCAGAGCTTGTGCATATGGTTCATATATGGTGTCCTCCACTGATTCATCTCCCCACAGGGCAAGAAGGCAGGTAACTTCTGCCATCGACCATAGACCACTTTCCTCCTCCATGTTTCCTCTGTTGTTTAGTCGGCGTCTCCACACACGCTCTTCCTTCTACGTCATTTAACCGCGGAGAAGTACCACATTGTTATAAGTTTAATGACGTCCATAATGGAATGCCTCAATAAATCTGCCTGTTTACATGACAGTCCCATTGTCACATATGCGATTTATAGCTAATTCATTTCCACATATGAAGGAAGCCTGAAACCGATTTCTGAATATCCGAAGGCATGCGTTTTTTTTTTTCATGTCTACACGGTCATAGAACAGATTCGATCTGTGTCACAAACACTGTAAAAAATGCAGAGTTCCACACGATACCTTCATGTTGTCCCAACACAAATCAATTAAGTTAACTCAATTGTTTTTACAAATTTAAGTTCATTGAACATAAAACAATCAAGTTATCCCAAAAAACCCTAAAGAATTGTGTTGATTCAGCTAATTATAAATAAGTAGTTTGAACAAGCGGCAAAAATATTTGAGTGTATGAGCAAAAAATCTGAATTGGATCTATTATACAGCCCAAATTTAGCTTTGTTTTAGCCAAGACGACTATGTTTAGACATCTATTAGACATCTAGTAGACATCCTTTAACCAAAACTCAAGAAAAATCAGAGATTAAAAAGGCGAAACTATGAAGCCTTGGCTGTGGTTACCTGCTGAATATGAATGGTAGGTTGCTTATTATTTTGGAAGAGTGTGTTCTTTTTTTCTTCAGCAGGATCAGCAGTTTCCCTCCCTTCCCATCTTCTCTGTCTCTCTTTCTCTCGCTCTCTTTTACTGCTTTCAGATTGTCTGTCATTCTTCATTCAGCCTTGTATTCATTTTGATTCTGCTCTTGCAGCTGACAAGTGTGAAATGAATACAGTATCTGTTCACTCCCTCTGTTACTCTCTCTCTCTCTCTCTCGTGCTCTCGCTCGCTCTCGCTCTCTCCTTTGTGTTTTAGAGACTAGATTCTGAAGATCTGGCGAGTTGATTCTCTCTAAGCCTTTTCTTATCTGAGGAAGACATACAAAACTGAGTATCTTTCTTTAAGTCTGTTTGCTCTTTCTCTGCTGCTCAGGGGGATAAACACTGTGTGTGTGTTTGTGTGTCAGGGGATGAAACACTACTGTAGAGGCAGGGAGAGAGGAGATTGGTGGAGGTTTCTGGATTACAGGGTCAGCAGGTTAAAATGTCAAAATGTTAACACTGGTATGCAGTCTTTAAGCATTGAGAGAGGGGGGAAAACGGATTGATATTTTCTTTTAAAGTATTGATTGCTTCTTATTTTAGTGTACAATACACTCTGTACATTCGTTGAGTGCCGTTGGCAACAGCAATTGAATTGATTACAAAAACAATATGTGCGAGAGCAACAATTGCACAATGTAAACACTCATTTAGAGATACTTGGAATGGCTGTCGAATCTCCAGGAATGTGAGTTTACAGTTCATTAAATTTGATGCAGTTAAATAGAAAACTGTTTTAAGGGAGGGTGGGCTGTCTGATGCTTGTGAGTCATTTAGTTTCAGTGAATCAGATTCCTACAGCACAACCAACTCTGAGTTGGTTCGTTTTACTGAATCAAAAGCCCAGTGTCGGCCAACTCTTATGAATCAATTCATTTTAACCGATGTAGAACAATTCCAGAGGATACTAAGCTTGTAAGTCCCATTTTATAATTACATGAATTCAGAAATAACATAAAATCACCAGCATAAATAAAATGAAATATTAGGAAACATGTTTTTAGCCCTCATGCTTTAAAAAAGTCTTTTAAATCTTGCAGTATTCAGAACAGAAAATGTTTTAACGTTTAAACCATCCACTAAAACATCCACTTTAACGTTTAAAAGATCCACTGGAAATCACCATAAATAACATTTATTGTAATTGTCAAGGCTGACAAAGCCTACACAACTGAAAGCAGGAACAATTTGTGCACATTTTACACGCGTTTTGCTTGCTTTACGTTTCTTGCATTAAGTAAGTCACTCAATACCCTAATAAGTCATAGCATAGTGACCAGTCAAATGTCGTTAATCATCACCCAACAAGGCCACGTATTAAGATCTGGGCATGGTAAACAAACAATCAACTGAAGGACGCAGAAGAATTGGGCCTGAATAAAGACTAAGTGGCCACATTGTTATGGTAAGGCGATGGGTCAGAGTATCTCTGAAACACAGGCTTGTGGGTTGTTCATGGTCAACACTGTTCAGAATTTACAAACCACAGGCTCATCGATGCACGAGGGGAACAAAGGCTGTCTTGTGTGGTCCAAGCCAATAGATAGTTTACTGTCTGTGATGCAAGACGCAGAGTTTAAATGCTGGATATTGGAGGAGCGTACCGTATCACACAACGTAGTGAATTACAGTCTGCTGTGTATGGAGCTGTGCAACTGCAGAACTATCAGAATGCATGAGTCCAACAGCAAAAATGGATCCAATTTTACGTATAAGCTGTTTACCTGAGGAGGGATTGGCACTGGGATTCACTATGAGATGACGGCTACAGTTGAAGTCAAAATTATTAGCCCTCCTGTGAATTAGTGTTTCTTTTTTAAATATTAATATTAAATAGACAAGGGGGCTAATAATTCAGAAGGGCTAATAATTCCTGCTTAAACTGTATGTTTCCATTAAATATGTAAAATTAAATTTATGTGCAAAACAACATTGCATAAAACATGCCCAATTACAAGCTGGTGTTGGCTGTTTGATAATGTGTCCGATGTTCTGCTGGAAAACCGTTGGTTCAGCCAATTTTGTGACATGCATATGACGTGCCTACATAAATAGTTGCAGACAGGTAAACCCCTTTGTTAAAGGAAAGTGGAAGTGGCCTCTTTCAGTTTAATTATGCACCCTGCCACATTCTACACATTGTTCAGGAATGGTTTGAAGAAAATTGTAAAAGGAGTTATTAAAATGAACATCTGTGGGATCCAACTCACAACCTTTGGATTTGATGGATTTTGGTGCCGGAAACCAATGAATACCTTCTGTGGTCTTGGAGAGTGCATGCCTCAGTGGGTCAGCACTGTTTTGGCATCACATGTAGGACCAACACATAATAGACACACTGTAAAAAAAACATTAATTGACTTTTCTTTTTTTAAAAGTGAGTAAGCCGGTCACACAAGTGAAGCAGACTTGTCTCACATGTTTTGGATGTGCCCTAAGCTTACTCCTTAATGGTCGATACGTTGTCTAAAGTGTGTGAAGTACAGCTTAAGCCATGTGCAGAGTTTGCATTGTTTGGCATTCCACCTGATGAACTGAATCTGACTGAAAGTCAACAAAACATTATTGCCTTTGCATCTTTACTGGCTCACAGACAAATTTTATTGCACTGGAAATCTTTAAATCCACCCAAAGCATCACACTGGCTTCAAGATCTGATGTTATATCTACACTTGGAAAAAAAAAAATATATATTCAATTAGAGGTTCTAACAAATTCTCATTTGTTTGGCAACCCTTATAATCATATTTCTCTGCTATAAATGTACTTCCTGGGGACCAATGTGACTGTCTTGTATGCAACTTGTATTTTTCTATAATCCTTTTGTCTTTTCTCTCTCTGTCCAGACCCTCATGCTTAAGCTCGGTTAGCCTACCATTGTAAGATAGCACAGCATTATCACCCATTATTGTTGTCTGTTTGTTTGTTTATTTATTTATTTATTTATTTATTTACTTTAAATACTTACTTTAAATACTTACTTTTTTATTATTATTATTTGATTTATTATTAATATTTTTCTATACAATTTAGCAGGTTATTATTATTATTACTTTTCTTTTTACTATCTTCATTAGGCAGTGTTAGGGTTTGTTGAAGTGAGTTTTATATATATATATATCATGTGTACTTGGCAAATAAATAAAGGGGAAGGAAAAAAGTGAGTAAGCCTGTTGCTTTTAAAGCAATTAGTTGACTTTACGTAAAGAAAAGTGAGTAAGCAATTGCCTTAAAATTAAGTAAATGTAAAAAAATATATGTTAAGTCAACTTAACAGTTCCTGGTTACAGTTTATTTACTCAACTTGTCACTTTTAAGCCAGGAGGTTTACTTTTTATGGAAATAACTAATAGCTTTTTTTAAAAGAAGTTGGTCATAACATGTCAGCTCGTTGAGTGCAACTTTCAGATGATCTTTTTTTTTTTTGTCTTTTTGTTTCAGAAAATATGTTGCATTGCATTCAAGGTAACCTATGCATTTTAGCCGTTCATGTATTAACTGGTTATCAAACCCATGACCTTGATGTGGCAGTATGTTTTAATGTTCAGAAATTGAATGTGTAATCTACGGCGTAGGCAGAACAACAACGAACACTAAGACTAAACCGGACCTAAATGATTTACAATCGAATCCAAATTAATTAAAATCAAATTGAGGCAGCAGTTCTGATTGCTTTCCTGCATTCAAGGACTGCCGTAGCACGGTCACTGTGGTGTTTTTCATAGCGCTTGGTCTCTCATCTTAATGTGTGGTCAATGTCAGGTCCCTCAGTAAATGGAAAAGATAGGAATCTGACTTTTGTGTGTGTGTGTGTGTGCGTGTGTCTCATTTCTTTGACGCAGCTGGAGTGTCCAGTGAGACTAGCAGAGCTGCTAAATTAGCCCTACCCTGCAGCTGCTCTTATATATAGCCACACGCAAACACACACACACACACTCCATCTTGCTCCTGTTTTATTAATAAAAGTGCTCGGATGGACGTTAAAACGGCCTGAGGAGGACAACTGGGATCGCTGTGCGTCTGGTCAGGATGACTAGCAAATGCAGTGAAGAAATCAGTGAATGAACACTTCCTATCTGCGCGAACACAGATGTGCCTATACGCACGCATATCCAAACAAAGACAAGCTGTGTTGCGTTTTCTTTTCTCCTCGTTTCCTTTTGTCTTTGTCCTGCGTTTATCTTTCGCTATGAAAAGGCTGTGCATCTGTCTCTCTCTCCTCTCACTTGCTCGCTCACTCCTCACAAGTTCATTGACATTCATTGAACACAACACACAGCGCTCAGACCTTCCGGCACTCACAGACTGTTTGTGTGTGTGTGTGTGTGTTCATCGCTCTGGCTCTGTGATTAGGATTGTAATTCTGTATCAATAAGTGAATTAAATCAGAGTCACGCTTTTCTTGGATAAAAATAACAGATGGAGCCGCTTGGTTTGGTGTCATTGTGTTTAAACTGCAAAATGTGCGTGTTTAATTATTTAAATGTGGAGTGTTTTTTGACTTGTTTTTCAGGAAAAGCATATTTTGTAGACAACAGATGAGACGCTTTCAACTAATATCTGAACATTAGCTGGCAGATTTGTTTTGGTTGTTGTGTTTCACTTGATTATGTTGTTATAGCATCATTTTTATTCAGCTAGTACAACAAAATAATAAACTCATTATATTGTATGCTGTTGTGGTTTTCAGGTGCATTTAAAGGGACAGTTCGCCTAAAATTTGAAATTATGTCATTGTTTACTAATAAAGTTTCTTTTTTAGTTGAACATGAAAGATGTCATTTTAAAGAAAAGATTTTCAAATGACTTCCAGAGTATTTGTTTTTCCTACTACACTCTCAGAAATGAAGGTACAGGAGCTGTCACTGGGGCAGTACCTTTTCAAAAGGTACTTATTTGGACCTGAAGGGTCCATAATGGTCCTCAAAGGTACTTTTTAGGTATGTTTGGGTGCTAATATGCACCTTTTAGGTACCATTGTGAACTATTTGGGTACAAATATGTATCTTTTTAAAAAGGTACTGCCCCAGTGACTAGGCATGGGCCGGTATAAGATTCTGACAGTATGATAACCTTGAATAAAAATATCACAGTTTCACGGTATGACGGTATTGTGATTACTGCTCTAAAATATATTCTTTTTAAACATCTGGGTAAAAAACAAAACCTTTTTCCCCTTTGAACACTATATATTTCATTTTGAGAATTTTTTTAAATATTAGGGGAAGTAAACATATCAGGCTAAATAATTCAAGTGAATCCTCGACTTCTGCGGTCTTTATTTGTTTCAAAAACACAGATGTCTTTACAATTTACACCTAAAAAACTTTTTTTTTTAAATGTAAATGAAAAATATCACCCATACCTTAGGAACGGTATAGCAGAAAATTTTGGCAGTATGAAAACCTTGACTTTTCCATACCACGGTATACCTTGAAAACGGTTATCGTCCCATGCCTACCAGTGACCACTCCTGTACCTGTATTTCTCAGAGTGTATGAAGGTAAATGGTTACAGGTTTCCAACATCTTCTTTTGCGTTCAACAGAAAAAGGAAAGTCATAAAGGTTTTGATCCAGTTGAGGTTGAGTAATGATTCTATTTTTGGGTGAACAATCTCTTTAATGTCTTTATTTTGTTGAAAACACATGACAGATTGCATATTTTTAATCTTGTTCTCTTGCAGTTTTTCTCATCAATTGAATTTTAAGCTATTTTTTTAACTGAAAAATCTATTCTAACATCACGAGCATCATTTGCAGTGTTTCAGGTGAATTTAATCAGGTGAAGTTATCTTGTTTGACAAATGTTTACTATATTTTATTACTGGAAAGCAAGACAGAGCGACTCATGAAGAAAGCCAGCGGAAAGTGCGTTTGGGGTATTCCCTCAGTCTGATGTCTCTGGTACTCGTCATTTACTGAAATCAAAACCGGAAAAACATCCTAAAGCCACACAAACAAACATTAACACGTACGAGAGTGATTATCGAGAAAGGAAAGAAAGCAAGAGGTGACTCAGAGTAAAAGTGTCCCAGTTATCTAAATCTCACTCTCTTCCTCCTGATGACAATTCAAGGACTTGCTCTGCTGTGTGCGCTTGTGTGTGGGTGTACCTCGTATTTATCACGTTGTGGGGACCAAATCTTTACATATACACAAGTATAGATATACCAGTCAATTTTGACCTTATGGGGACTTTGTTTTGTTTTGTTTTTTGATCCCCTGAGGAAAACAGCTCATAAAATAAAAAAAATAAAATTTTAAAATTTTAAAAAACAGAGTGTATTGTAAATCTAAAAATGTAGATTGTTTCCTGTGAGGGTTGGGTTTAGGGTAGGGTTGGGATGGGATAGTGAATTGAATACACGAATTGTACTGTATTTAAATCATTACGTTTATGGAAAGTCCCCTTAAAGATAGCTGTACCAGTGTGTCTGTGTGTCACCTTATTTCTGTGCTCATTTCAAGCTTGTAATGTAAAGACATTGACTTTTTTTCTCTCACCGGTGGAAAGTGAATGACAAATGAACCACATACGGTCAATATGACCTATTTGTCTTGAATAATCCATATCAAGGAAGAGGGGTTGAATCATTTTAAGGCCATATACAAGTATAAAGGGCCGAACATGTGCATATTTGCACAGATTAGTTCACTTGTTGGACCTTTTTTTTTGAATGTGCTCTACATGGTTGACGGATTAAAAAATAATTACTGTTTGTCTTTCTGTGATTTATCTTGCTCGGGCTCTCTGGGGTGTTGGGGAAGGGTTCGCTCCCTGCTACCATAATCCCCTTTATCCTGTCTGAAACCAACCCCACCTGTCGTTACACATCTGGACACACACACATACACAGACATCACAGGATGTATAGTCGCGTTAACATATATTTAAGATGTTAAGCTTATAATGTACATACTACAATTAGGAAAGATGTATGTTCAGAGCTGTTTACACCAAACATGGTGTGTTAGGAGTCCAGGCTGCCGAATATTTATACATATACATTCTGAGCTGTCAAATAAAGATGTATTATAAATATAGTTGGCATATACGAGCTAATTCCAAACATGTAAAATGCACAACGCTATTATCAAAATATGGTGTAATATTGAATCATTTGGTGAGACAGTTGCTAAATCAGTCACGCTTCAGTGTTTGGTTTTTATTCAAGATAAATGATTGCACAGAAATTGTAATCAGTTTATCTACTTATTCAATTATCCACGCAATTATCGCTTTCTAATTAAGCTTTGCAAGATGCCGGTGGCTTAGTGATTGAAGATTTGGGCTGGTAATCTGTCGGTTAGCTGTTCGTGTGCTGCAGAATTATTGGGTTGCCCTTTTGCTAGTGTGTCCTTGAGCTAGGCACTTAACCCTGAGCCACTCCAGAGGGAAGATTTCCTCTATAAATGTGCAGTTAGACACTTTGGGTAAAGAAAATGTAAACCAAAGAAAATCTATGCCAAATGACGATATTAATAAGTGATTATAAAACTTCCTTGGTCTACTTAACTACTATGTACTAGCTTCAAAAAATAAATACAATGTACATACTGTGTTCATATGTATTTGAGAACACGTGGTGCTCTTGAGTTGGGATAGGGGTAAGGACAAGTTTGGTGGTATCGGTAGGTTTAAGGGTGGGTTAAGGTGTAAGGGATGTTCAACAGGATATTTACAAATGTAATTACAAAAATTAATTACAGATATAATTACATACAGGTATTTAATCAAGATAAGTACAATGTAAAAACATGGATTTACACAATAAGTACATTGTAACGTATTAATTTCGGTGTAAGTACATATCAGTTAAGGCCACTTTATATAAAGTGGGACCACTTCCTTTACTAATATACTTTGACTATACAGATTTAGACTCCTTTTAAAAGCAGATTAAGCTGCTGCACTGCTGTTGAAAAGTTGTAGGGCCAGTAGGGTGTTTTGTTAGTCGGAAATGAACACTTATGTTATGCAAGAGTTAACTGAAACAATTTAAATTAGCCATAAAACACGTGCAGATTTTGAATATTGTGTAAAGTTGACATAGTAATGTTCAATGTTATTTGGGAAGATTCTGTCTATAAACGTACTTGAGGTAAGATGATGTAAGCTAAATGAGAAAATTAAGTGATTATAAGGCATTTCCCTTTTGAAATGTAAAACTGCAGTGTTTAGTTTTCTTTTTGGTCACACTTTATATCTATGGTCCGTTTTTTGAATTGAAGTTGCATTGCAACTAATTCTCTTTAGATTATAAGTAGACTGTTAGGTTGGGGTTAGGGGTAGGGTTAGTGTAAGTTGACATGTAAGTGTAAAGTTTCTTTTAGTCAGTTAAATGTCTGTTGAATGTCTGTATCAACAGATATTAAATAGACAGTCTACTGATGCTCAAATGGACCATCAAAATAGAGTGTTACCTTCTTTTTTATTATTTACTTCGACTTTTAATTAGCAAATTTGGCAGTCACGCTAATTTTAAAACGGTTTTGTGTCTGTTTTTGAAGGAATCAACAGTTCTATTCGACGAGACTGCATTATAATAATCAAAAGTGCTACTTAAACAATTTTTCTGACAAAAAAATTCTTTAACAATTATTCTCCTATTTTCTGCTAACAAGAATATTCTGTAAGATCTTTCACCAAATTCTAGTTTTAATTCAAATTCTAATTCTACCACGTCTGATAAAAGAAGTTCAACACACTAATAACATTTTTAGCTACATTTGTCATCCATGGTGTATAATAAAAAGATTTTATTTCATTTATAAAAAATAAATAAATCTGCAAAACCGGTATGATCATTATTTAAAACCTCAGCTTCTTTCCGGTGAGCATGGATTCAGTTCTCTTTGTTTAGATGAATTACCAATCAAGCTGTATTATACATGTCCGCATGACGCTGGAGATATGATGTAGTGATGTAATGATGATCATTACTCCAATTGTAGTTGACAAGGTTTATTGATATCAGTTTAAAGTATCAGTAGCCTTATGTACCATAATGCCACAGGAATTCACTATCAACAAAATCAACTTATAAATGCAGAGATGTGGCTTTAACCTATATATAGTAACCAAAACATCTAGTAATTTATCTTCCTAGTAAACATTCATGTGAATAGATGGGTCACATCTAAATAAATGCTCATTTGCAAGGTCATCTTGTACTGTATGTGCGTGTTTGAGAAGCGTGTTTGTGTTTGTGCTGCAAAAGGCTGAGTTTGAGGCATAAAGCATCACCAGAGCCGAGCAGAAGATGCTAACGCACACTAGCGCAGTGGTGCATGGCTGCCGGGCTATTCTTTGTTTATTAGCATATCTAGATGACAGTGGCATCGCCGAGGCAGCGGTAATTAAGGCCACAACAATGGAAACCGTAATGATGATTGGCATACCATTACATGCCACAGGGAAGGAGGGAGGGAGACAAGGAAAGAGGGAAAAAGAGTGCAGTGGGAGAAGAGATAAATGAAGAAAAGCTTGCTCTTTTAATCTCGGCAGGGCTGCTACCTCTGTGCGCACGTGTGTGTGTGTGTGTGTGTGTGTGTGTGTGTGTGTGTGTGTGTGTG
>CAIGQQ010037820.1:3046777-3065176 GCA_903798035.1 Danio albolineatus | reverse complement strand
TGTGTGTGTGTGTGTGTGTGTGTGTGTGTGTGTGTGTGTGTGTGTGTTTGCTCTCTTGTCGGCCTGTGTGTAAATACGTGCAAACTCGTTTACTTTCGCTGGGAAGTCGCTTGTTTTGCTTTCCCCTCCCTGTCACACAGGAACACTGATTTCTTTGAGATGGCTTATTCGGAAAGGAGGGGTTTTCTTTCACCCCATCTCACCTCTCTTTGCTTTTACGGCGTTAAAATGCTCCATCCTTTAAGTGTCTCGTCGGATTTCATGCTAAAAGTCAACTTTTGCTCCCTGAGTACTCGCGATTTTTACATTTCATGCTTTTGCACTGTTTGAGCTTAAAAAGGAAAGGTTTAATCCAAATGAAAGTTCTCTATGCTTTCTGCGTGTAGATTAAAAGTAGCTGCACAGATTGTTCATTTTGCTTCATAAGACGTGTGTATCATGTAGAGCTGTGGGGATTCATTTTATTTTGCCTCTTTTTATATGTATATTTGGCGCCACAGTGGCCAAGTGGTTAGCACGTTCGCCTCACAGCAAGAAGGTCGCTGGTTCGATCCCCGGCTGGGCCAGTTGGCATTTCTGTGTGGAGTTTGCATGTTCTCCCCGTGGTTGCGTGGGTTTCCTCCGGTTGCTCCGGTTTCCCCCACAGTCCAAAGACATGCGGTACAGGTGAATTGGGTAAGCTTAATTGTCCATAGTGTATGTGTGTGAATGAGAATGTATGGATGTGTTTCCCAGAGATGGGTTGTGGCTGGAAGGGCATCCGCTGCGTAAAACAAATGCCGGATAAGTTGGCGGTTCATTCCGCTGTGGCGACCCCGGATTAATAAAGGGACTAAGCCGAAAAGAAAATGAATGAATATATGTATATTTATTATTTAAATATTTATTTAATTAATTATTACGTATTATTATTATTATTCATATAATTTACTTTTATATTTATTTTTATAAATATTACTATTTTTTTCATAATTTATTTTGTTCTTATTGTTAATTGTTTATTTATTATTATTATTAATATTATTATTATTGTTATTATTATTATTATTATTATTATTATTATTATTATTATATTATCTTTAGTAGTAGTAGTAGTAGTATTAATGTATTTTTTCACATCCATTAAACCAGTAGCCATTAACCCACATTGTTTCATGGATCTTCAAGGACCATGCATTGTTTCTAAAAATCTAGAAATCGTGATTAATCCTTTACTGGAGGTTAAAGTTTGTATCACTTTATATTTATTTTTCTGCTCTACCATTAAAAAGATTGGGGATCAGTCCTTTTTTCAAAGCCCCTTTAAGGGAAAGATTGTTCTTGCAATGCCAGTTCATCCACAGCCAAGTCCTATCAAAATGAATTGGAGAATCCGTAAATCTCAAAAACTGCATGCTGAACTTGCAGTTAATTTACATATTTCAAATCAACAACAAAACCTGAAGTGACCTGTCCCATCAGTTTTGTTTCTTAAGTTCTAACTGTTTAAAACCTTACTTATTTTACGTTTGCTTCAGATATGTACACAGATTGGCAAGAATATCATGATATCAGTCATCTTGTTCACAGGTTTTTCAGTGGTAACCTAAGGTCATGATTACAAAAGCTGAGATAATAATTCCCACACCCCCCCATCCCAGCCAAAAAAAAAAAAAAACAGAGGATGACACTGGAAAGACTCGATATGGGATGGGATGGGAAAACAGGGCCATCATGCTGTAGTTGCCAAATTACAGGGATTGTCATAATGAACAAGAAAACCAGTATAACTCCCTGCCCAAAGCTATGAAAATGACGATTGGCTAATCTGACTGGAAAGCAGGACTTCCTGCACTGTGGCAGCCATACTGAACGTGTTTACCCCGTTCATAGTGTTCTAAGCG
This sequence comes from Danio albolineatus, assembly GCA_903798035.1. NCBI lineage: Eukaryota > Metazoa > Chordata > Actinopteri > Cypriniformes > Danionidae > Danio > Danio albolineatus. The sequence goes on along the minus strand of CAIGQQ010037820.1, from coordinate 3,063,293 downwards.
AACTGTTTTTGGTGTTACTCAATAAGAACATTTTCAGTTAATAAAATTGAAAGTTAAGATATCCATTCAGACCAGTAATCTGAACCGCATCACATGGTTCATTGGAAAGGTCAGACTCTAAAGAATAGTTTGTTTACAAACCCAAGATTGCAGCTTTTCTGTTTCTCACATGACATTAGAGGACAGTAATCATGGAGCCTTTTGGCATTGGAAAATGAACAGGATACTAACCATCTTTTGTGTTTCACAGAAGAAAAAAGCTGACCAAACAATGACCTTTTCTGGTTTACTTTCCCCAAAAGAGATCAGGATAGTACCTCTGTCTATTAAGGTCTTGTCTTTGTGAGCTTATGATTGGTTGACTGTGTATTCCGGCACACACACGCTGTTTGGCTTGTTTATGTTGGTCTATGAGACAAAACTCTGTTTATATATGCAAAAAGTGTCTCCAAACCCCTCCTGTATCTCTAACTTTCTTTCTCTTGCACACACACATGCACGCAAACATACTTCATCCTGTTTCTGTGTTCTCTAGAAAAGGGACTGTCCTTAATTATCCTTGTTGTACAGTGAAATGTGTGGGTAGAATTAACTTTGTTCGAAACCATGCTCTTAATCATTGCTCCGATTACCACAAGTCAAAAAATGGGATGTTTGTAGATGTTCTTAATTTAGTTGATTAGTTTTAAGTAGTCACTGCATGTTCAGCAATGATGTTATAATTAACATTATACTACTTTCCTCAAAAATGTTGTGTTGTTGTAACTCAATGTTGGGTAAAATATGGACAAACCCAACCATTAGGTTAAAAAGTGTCATTTAAATGTAAAAAAAATAATAATAAATAAATAAATAATCCAATGTTGGGTTTGTCCATATCTTCCCCAATATTGGGTTACAACAACCCAGCTTGCTTTAGTCTACAAGGCTGTTGGAAGCATGATACTGATTGGCATTCTCAGTTGTGCAGTTAATTTAAGTGACTTCATTGACAGCTAATGTAGTTCCAGGAAGTCTAAACAAAAATAAATGCTTTATGCATAGGAAACTAGGCTTACACACAGCAGCAATTTGAGGATAATGCATGCTAAGATGTCTTTACAAAATGCTGTGCATGCCAAATATAGACTGAACATAAACATAATACATATACATACAGTTGATGTCAGAATTATCGGCCCCCCTGAATTATAAGCCCCCCTGTTTAGTTGTTTCCCAATTTCTGTTTAAGAGGGAAAGAGGAAAGATTTTTTTCAACACATTTCTAAATATAATAGTTTTAATAACTCATTTCTAATCACTGATTTCTTTAATCTTTGCCATGATGACAGTACATACCATTTTACTAGATATTTTTGAAGACACTTATATACAGCTTAAAGTGACATTTAAAGGCTTAACTAGGTTAATTAGGTTAATTTTGCAGGTTGGGGTAATTAGGCAAGTTATTGTATAATGATGGTTTATTCTGTAGACTATTGAAAAAAAAATTGCTTAAAGGGGCTAATAATTTTGACCTTAAAATATTTTTTGAAAAATTAAAAACTGCTTTTATTCTAGCCGAAATAAAACAAATCAGACTTTCTCCAGAAGAAAAAAGTATTATCAGACATACTGTGAAAATTTCCTTCCCCTGTTAAATATCATAAGGGAAATATTTTTAAAAAGAAAGAAAAATTCAAACGGGGGCTAATAATTCTGACTGTACATACTGTAATATACATTGTCCATTTTCACAAAATTGTGTTTTTGCAATTTACACAGAAACTGTAATTAATTGCAGCCTTTTGAATTTTTTTTTTCTTTTCCTTCACTATTGTCAATTGGTGAAGTTTTGTTCCTTGCCACTGTCACCACTGGCTTGCTTGGGTGGGACTTGTGGAGCTGCGCATCAATGGATTTGCTCTTCAGTGTTTGCACTTCCAACAGTGAAATTTAACCACACTGAACTAAACTAAACTGAACTTCAACTCTGAAAACTGGACTGACACCGTTTTAATAAACTAGAACTCCTCTATGTTAAGCTGCTTTGACACAATCTACGTTGTAAAAGCACAATAGAAATAAACGTTAATTTAATTGAATTTAAACAAACCTGCAAAATTCATATAACATTTTTCACTGTTAGTTGAAAATTGTGTGATGTACTTTAAAAGCCCCTTAAAGGAAGACTCCACTTTAAAAAGGTTTTACATTTTACACCTCCCTAGAGTTAAAGAGTTCGGTAAAACTCAACTCAGCTTAAGGAGAGTTGGAAAATGAGCCATTTGATAAACAAAAACTTGAGTGCTCCTTTGAAATAAATCATTTATAACTTTGGTAGAAATGTAATTAGTTGATTGGTGGTGGTTGTTGCAGCTGTTGCTTGAACTAACATTTTTGAAAGAGTTATTTCGTCTTGGTTTAATTTACTGGGTGAATCATTTGAAATAATCAAGTGTCAGAGATTCCATAACTTTGTCTTGGCATCTGTGAAGAGTCCAAAAGCTTCTGAATCATTGATTCGTTTCAGATGACTGCACAGACAGGGACACCGTGGTTGAATAATCAGCCGTTGCAGAGGTGGATCGATAGCAGCCGTCATGGAAAGCTGTGTGTGTGTGTGGACATGACAGCCAGGTCTAGACGCAAGAGGAATGAATGCTGGAGAGACAAATATCAAAGCATAGACTTAACCCTGAGCAGACCTGTAGTTTGCGGTAGACAACTAATTATTTGTACATACAGAATGATATTTACTGAGTAAATAGTTGTGCCATGTGTACTTAGTGCTCACTTCAAATTGTACATTTAATCGTTACCTAAATGCAAATTTAAAAAATACTTTTAATACGTCTAAGTAATAAGTTTCCATCTAAAGTTGTGATTTGCCTTGACAGTTGGATTATTGCAGGCGACACGGTGGCTCAGTGGTTAGCACTGTCACCTCACAGCAAGGAGGTCGCTGGTTCGAGCCCCATCTGGGCCTGTTGGCATGTCTTTGTGGAGTTTGCATATTCTCCCCGTGTTCACATGGGTTTCCTCCAGGTGCTTCGGGTTCCCCCACAGTCCAAAGACATGTGGTATAGGTTAACTGAATAAACTAAATTAACCGTAGTGTATGAGTGTGTGTGTGTGTGTGTGTGTGTGTGTGTGTGAGAGAGAGAATGTGAGAGTGCATGGGATGGATTTGCTCTTCAGTGTTTGGACTCTCAGTTGTGAATATTAACCCACACTGAACTTAGCTAAACTAAACTTCAACTCTGAAAACTGGACTGACACTGTTTCAATTTACTATAATCTTCTGTGTGAAGCTGCTTTGACACAATCTACATTGTAAAAGCGCTATAGAAATAACGGTGAATTTAATTTAATTGATTCCCAGTACTGGGTTGCAGCTGGAAAGGCATCCTCTGCGTAAAATCATTGAGTAGTTGGCAGTAAATTCCTCTGTGTCGACCCCTGACAAATAAAGTGCGTCACACACCGGATGCGCCGCTCAGCGATTCGACGCGGCACACCTGACAGTTGGAAGTATTGCACAACAGACATGGACATTCACATGTTATTTAAATGAAACTATTCAGAAGGCGCTCTGTGACGCGGTGAGTGTACCTTGATAAAAAAAACTATGTTTAGAATTCGGAAATGCATAACGACTTGGCGAGTTGCCAAGCGGCGCTTCTGGTGTGCGATCCTCTTAAGGGACTAAGCCCAAGGTAAATGAATTAACTGGATTTTTGCAAAAAAAAAAGAACTTGTGAATGAGGCACAACTTATTTTCTAGTATTTAAAATAGCAAGTTTGGCACTTTCTGAAAACTGGCATACATTTTCAATAAAAAATGAAAAAAAGCAAAAGGGGAAAACCAATGTAGCTCTTTTGGAAAGTTGATAGAAACCGCAATAGTTAAATGGTTTGAATAATTCTTCAAAACTAGATTAGTCCTACTGTTAAGTTCCCCAAAAATCATTGTTTGCAAGTTTGCAAGTGAAAGTTCTAGAACCCAGAGGAACATAAGAAGGAATTTGCTATTAATCCAGAGTTCTGTGATAAAAACAACAGGTAACTAAACAGCAAAGTAGTCCTGAGATGCCATGTTTGTTACTTATAGCTATAATCTGACGTGAAATTGATCTTATTGGATTGATTTGTTAACTTGGCAGACGACTCCACCACCTGTGTGATGACATTAACGTCAGTTTCTTATTATTGAATGATGGATGTGCATCAACGTTACTGCTGTTCAAGGAAAGACATGACGGCTTCATTTCCACAGCATTGATTCATTCTGTGCTAGTAAGTCAACAATTAGGATGTTGAATGGGGGAAAACATGATTGGTTGTGCTGTATGTAAAATCCTTGGTTTCATTTGTTTGGGGACTGGACTACACTGGTTAAGGTGTATGATACCGATTCACTAAAGAACAAATTACTTTTTATGAATGTTGGGTTGTTGGTACTGTCCAACTAAATAGCAAAAAGTAGTAGTTTTAGTAGTAGTAGTAGTAGTAGTAGTAGTAGTAGTAGTAGTAGTAGTAGTACTAGTAGTACTAGTAGTAGTAGTTGTAGTACTAGTAGTAGTGGTGGTGGTAGCAGTGCTTGATTTGTGAATTGCGAAATCCTGGAACAGATTGGGGTAAGGGATCGGCATGTTACCCGAGGAGGGAGAGGTGTCGCGGATGGTAGTAAAGAGTGGGAAGGGGGGATTGGGGGTGGTGTCATGGACGAAAGAGAAGAGAGTTTGGGAATCTCGGATGAAAGTGAAAAGCATACTACGGGGGTGGTGCGTGTGAGGAGGGGGATCGGTAAAATGAGGTGCCAGATTTCAGAAGTTCTAGATCTGGCTTGTTCCAGCACAAATGCCCTGGTTAGTAGTGGTGGTAGTAGTAGTTGTGGGGGTAGTAGTAGTAGTAGTGGTGGTGGTAGTAGTAGTAGTAGTGGTAATAGTAGTAGTAGTAGTAGTTGTTCTGGGCATCGTGCTAATTGACGCTTTGGTCTTCGATATTATTTGATGCTTTTTATTTCAATCTCAATACCCACCAAATTCACCACACCAGTTATTGAGCTCTGCCATTACACGCACTCAGACTGCACTGATTTACTAATCCCTACTCATCACCGTACCATTCTGTTTGTTTAGTAGCCTGTGTGTGTGTGTATTCAGTGTAGCTTTAATGAGAATCAGAACAATGCAATCAGATGTATGCCTTACCAGCCATAATTATGAGGAATATGCACAGCAGTGTGGATGATAGGTCTGCTCCCTCTCTTTTGCCAGCGCTCTATGCTGACAGATGGTTGTGTCAGTCATAATGGGACAAATCCGATCGCTACCGAATGAAAGGCGTCCCTCCAGCAGAGAGAGAGAGAGAGAGAGAGAGGTAGAGAGGTAGAGAGAGGGAGAGAGAGACAGTCGATGTGTCTGTATTGATGTGTTTACTCAGGGTAAAATTGGCATCCATTAGAGAGAGGATTGTGTGTGTGTGTGTGTGTGTCAGTGAGAATACAGGCTGTAAAATGAAGGCTGCATTAATTCATATTCTGTTACACATGCACAGACACTCTTCTTTTTCATCACGTGTTCACACTGTCTCTTTTTCTAACACATACACATGCACGGCAGGGTGGACTGCGCAGACAGCTTGGCGATGCCGGGGAAGGTGTGTCTCCAGAGTTCCATTGTTCTAGTCAGAGAGAGGAATCTGTGTGGAAAACCTCCTAGATAAAAAAGGGGGTGGGGAATGGGTGGATGAAGGAAGAGAAAGGAGGAAAGAGAGCGTTTGTAGGAAGTGGACTAGCTGTGTCCACAAGCCAGCTTCTTTGGAAGGGCATGAGGTGTAGTGTTTATATATTCCTGTACCGTATCTAGGCGGACACGGTGTAGGGAGCTGTCAAGAATGTTTTTTCTATATGATATGTACAAGGCAATATTCTGTAATGGTTTTCCCAGTGGCTGAGAAAGAGCTTAAAAATGGATAATGGTGTCAGAATCCTCATAAAATAGAGAGAACGGAGAGGAAGAAACAAGATTGAAAAAAGACTGCACATTCTTCTGCAGCAGGAATGTTACAGTAAATTATTCATCCCGTCAAGAATCTGTTTCTTATGAGGTCTCTCTTCATTCGTTTCTCTCTTTCTCAATCTTTCGATAAGGTTAAAAGTGCCACAGAACACATGATTTCTAGTTGCACTGGGACTAAAATCCACTATGACAAGTCTATCCAGCCATCTCAAGCTCTGACACTCAAAGTCTTTTTCTCAATCTGTTTAAGAGTCTGCCAGCCTTTTAAACGATAAAGTGATTTGTGTAAACAAATGCTAAATTCTTTTCTTTTCTGATTTCTTTTTTTGTAAGACCAGAATGAACACTCACTTTTGAGCTTACCAGCATTCTATTTTAAGTTTTATTCAGTGCTTCACTTTGATACTTGGAATTCCTTAGAGGCCACAGATCTAAAAAAAAATTCCAGAGTCTGCCTCGTATATTATGTGATTTGCGAGTTTGTAAACATCTTCATTCTGAATGTGAATGAGGCGCTTTTGATTGGCGGCTCTTTAGTCTTAATCCTCTAAGAGGGCTCTCCAGAGGCCTAGAATTGGGAGGATGGGGTAAGAGAGAAGGCGTTCAGGGTGTTGACCCACACACTAATGGAAAAGGTCTGCTGAATAATCCCACTTCTGGCACTATTGGACAACAGCTGGGCCCTTGGAAGGCTCAGAACCAAAAAAAAAAAAGCCCATTTTGCAAATCGGCATTCATACTGGTACTGTTTGAAAGATTGAGCCTTGAGATCCCTACAGACCATTTGTGGGCAGTAACAGACCAGTCAGCTCGAGAAAGCACAATCAGGTTGTTGCCAATAAAACTATGTTTATACTTGAAAAATGTGAATGAAGATCCACATTTGGACTGTTTGTAAATGTTTTTACATACCATCAGTTGATATTACACTGTCTTCTATGTGTTGATGCTTTTTTTATTCTGAAGGTCACTATTCTGTTATCCTTGAAGCAGCTTGCTGTGATAACAAGGCTGTTTCTTTCTGTGTCTCCACAGCTGCCAGGATCCCTGAAGAGGAAATTGACTGGGGCCGTTGAGAGTTCTGCATCGCTAAACGGGGTCTCTGACACGTCTATGACCCAGGGAGGTGGCAAGCGACTATGTCTGGAGGATGTCACCCTGGCCATGGGCCCCAGCTACCCTCAGCAGCCCCTGTTCCCTTCTGGAATGAGCAACCAGGGAGGTGTTCTGGAAGCCAACCGTCTTAACACTAACAACAGTTTGGGCTCTCCATATTCCGTACCCCCAAATGCTAGTCCTGGATCAACTCCAGGGACTGGGGGAGGTTCAGGTGCTTTGCCAAGTAACTTCAACCCAAATGGGGGTTCAGTCACTCCTTCAGTAGAACAGGAACTGCAGGAGATTTTGGATGAACTTACAAAAAACCCTGATCCTTCTTTACCAGAGCTTGACATTGAAAACATCTTGGGAAAGGACAGTGATGACCAGGCAAATAGTACTGGTGGTTTTGTCCACCCAGAGGGTAACGGGACCCCCAAAAGATCCCCACAGAGACAGTCACACCTAGAGGCCCACCTCACTCAGTCCCCTGGTTTCTCTCAAGCAGGTTCCCCTCAAGTTGGGCAAAGTCCTGCTGGTGCACCATATACTCTGCCACACCCCTCTAAGCCTGTCCCGTCTCCACTATCAGCATCACCTCTGTCATCCTCTTCTTCACAAGGACAGAATCAAGCACGGTCGCCCATGCTTTCAGCTGCCCTGTCAAGGCCTGGATCCAACTGGCATGAGGTTTCCCGAGCCCAACAGCTTCAACAGATGGCATCAAATAGTAAGCACCATCCTAACAACAGTGCAGGTCCCCCACCTGCACAGTCGGGGTTGTCTGGATTGAGCCAGCAGAGTACTTCATGGGCTGGTCCCTCTCCACCCTACCGACCTGGGGATAAACTCCCTAACTCATCACCTCATCAGCAGCCCTTCAGCCCAGCAGGTAATATTCAGAGCCCCCAGAGTTCTCTAATCTCAAGCATGGCTCCAGCCCCATCCACAGGACCTTCACCACCTTACAGGCCAGAAAAGCTAGCCAGCCCAGCAATTGCTCAGCCCCCTTTCAGCCCCCAGAACAGCCTTCTTTCTGGAAATGCCCCACCAGGAGTTTCAGGCACTGCAATCCAAGGCTCTCAGGCGAGTTATCTTCCTGGTGTGGCTCCAACATCAAGCAACACTCGACCGTCACCTCCTTACAGACCAGATAAGCATCCAAGTCCAGCTGGGCAATGCCAACCAGGGGCACAACCTCCCACCCAAGGACATCTTTTCAACTCACAAAATAGTCAGGCACCTGCAATGTCTAGTCAGTTGTTCAAGGCCATCACTTCTAACCAGCCACCCAGTAGCCTCAAACTCCTCATGCAGGCGCAGGGAAAGCCCTCGCAGCTGCAACTCAACAAGACCACCGCAGGTGGGATGGGTCCAGAGCCATACTCCTTCAACAACACAAAGCCACTACGGCATTTTGACCCTGAACCCTCTGTGGCCAAACTAGGTCCTCTGACTGTGGGAGGATACCGCAATGCTAACATGCAGCCCACGACTCCCACATCGGCCACAGGACATGGACATCTTTTGCAACAGCGCATGCAAAGGGGGATGCCGGCTGGTGGTATCGTGCCTCATTGCAGAGATGTGAGTACAATCTCTTGTTTTTTTTTACACTGCAGTGTGGAGTGTCATATATTTCAAATATTTTGGCAAATAATATCAGGCAGCTAGCATAAAGTTTTTTCACCTTGAAAATCCTTTGGTTTGAAAAACGGGGAGAATAAAGTCAAGTAAAGAACAGTGTCAGGCAGTTTATGCAGTTTTCATTATTGTGTGCAGGTGACTACTGTTAAAATGCTTTCTCCTTCTAGCCCAGTTTAATGTACCGAGACAAATTAAATGAAGCTATTCTTAGGCTGACTTTCCATAGACTGAAACTTTGTGACTCTTTAGTTATGTTTACAGGACAATGATATAGCCAAAAGCAGAAACATTTGACCTTGCTTTCTTTTTAATTTCGTGTCTACATGTTGTTTATACAAAAATGGTGTGGTGGAATTTTAAAAAGCTTGCACTTTAAAATCCATTTTCAAAATTCTGTGTTTTCATACAGTTGTTGTTGTTGTTGGTGTTGTTGTTGTTGTTGTTGTTGTTGTTGTTGTTGTTGTTTTTGTTGTTGTTGTTGTTGTTGTTGTTGTTGTTGTTGTTGTTTTCATTTTCATGTAACGAACAGGCAAAATGCATGAAACGTTTCAAGTAAAAAGTTTTGTCATCATATTTACTCATTACCTATTTACCCCCCTCCCCCCTACTTATTTGTTTGAAACCTGTTTGACTTTCATTCTTCTGTTAAACAAAAAAGAAGATATATTCTGAAGAAAGTCTGTAACTATTGATTTCCAGTGTTTGCTTTTTTTCTGCTATAGATGTCATTGTTTGGCAGGTTTCAGCTTTCTTCAAAATATACATTTAAAACATTTAAAATAAGTTTTAAAATCGCCATGTTTTTTTCCTGGGAATAATATTTCTAAGTGATGTGGGATTGAACAAGGTTTGAACATTACAAATATAAAACTAATATTAATTTGCAATGACGAAGGGCAGAGGGTTGCTGAAAAACTACTGAGAGATTTCAGCTGCTGTCTGGGCTTTCACTGTCCTTATACACCTCCCTTTCTTCATTTGTCCATTGCTTTTCCCTCTGCCATTTCACTTTATTACATATAACTGATTTGTAAACTAACTGGTTTTGTTTTCTTTATTTATATATATATTATTTTATTTTACTACTATATATATATATATATATATATATATATATATATATTTTTTTGTCTGTTACCAACATCCGGTGAACATTTCAGGTTAACAGCACCTTTAGAAATATGTTTTCTGAGAAAAATGGTGACGTGTTCGATACTTATTTTTTTCTACTGTATTTATAACAGATAAAATAAACTTGTAAGGGTTTGAAACCACAATAGTGTGAGTAAACGGTGAGTTAATTTTTTGGCAAGCTATGCTTGTATGTGCAGGAAGTAGGTGACTTCTGTAGTTAGACTGTAAAAATGCTTCAGCGCACCGAAAGAAACAAAGCAATTACTTTTTAAGCAGGACATCTGCAATTACACAATTTAAAATCCAAGATACAAGAAGAGAGATATCGGTGTTTTAATTTGAGCTTAGGCTTTGGATGTTCTTACTTCATACGGGGGTAGACTTGTTTCTGGAAGGTGGAGTGGAGTGGGCACCCTGTGGAGTGTACCATGGGAAGGGAGGGGAGTGGGTGTTCCGACTCTGATGTGTGTGTAAGGGGGGCAGTTGGGAAGATCCAAAGGTTAATTGAATGGACAGCTGAACAGAGAGTGAAGGAATGCAAGCCTTTGAATGTGATTTGCATTCATGCTAAGAAGCTGAACATGTTTAGTCCATCTTAATTGGGAGATAACTGTTCTTTTAGTTGTATTGGTAGTGTATGTGATGCCACGAAAGTTTAGTTTTTTTGTGTGTTTGGCTGGAATGAGAAAAAATTAATAATTTGGTAGTTCTTAGCCTGTGGAATGGCACCTTGCTGCAATTTTAGTTAGATGGGTTAATAAAGTTGGGTCTGACTCTGAAGAGGAACACTTAAATGTGATTTTTAGCCATGTTTTTGCTCTGAAGTAAGAGTGCGTGTATGTTTATTTACATGCTAAAGAGCAAAGGCTTTGTGATTGTGTGTGTTCGTAAATCTACACTAAAGGGAGAAAGACAGAGTGTGTAAACGTGTCTGCCTATAGAGTTTCAAAGTACCGCTGTGCATTCTGTCTCCCTCCGTGGCGGTCTGTTTGAAGACAGAGTCCCCCTCTTTCAGCCCAGTAGTTCTCTTTCATCACACCAATAAAAGATAATGAATTTTAGAGGAGAGGGAGATTGAAGAAGAAAGAGAAAAGGGGGCCAGTTTCTTTAGTGTCTTGGCATGCATGGGTGCAAACTAAAGAGGGACTCTCTCTCTCTCTCTCTCTCTCTCTCTCTCTCTCTCTCTCCGTCACACACAGACATGCACATACACAATATAAGCCAGTTTTTATTCAGTTTAAAATTATAATAAATTAAAAAGTAAAACATATAATATCAATATAAAAGAAACCACTTGGTGTTTGGTAAACTGTTTGACGCCTTTTATTAATAGAGTTTTGTACTGGAAACATAGTTCTATATATAATTAAATGAATAGACTACAATTGTAAACGAGTAACTCAAAAGTAACTTTACAGTAATTTGTAACAAATATAGAGATGCGTTTTGTTTTTGTCAGAAAATGCTAATATTTTTTGTATTTCTGCAAAAGCATTGCTGAAATTTGAAGCTGCTTAGTTCCAGCAGAAAACATCTTCTTATTAGTTGTGAAACCAATATTAAGTGTTGCATTTTTGCAGTTGTGTTAGGTTTTAATTATAAACATGTACCTCATAGCTCCTTGAAAAACACAAACTAGCAAGAAACAAAAAAAGTGTGATCGTTATCGAGACTCATGATTCACAAGAAGTCTACGAGAACGTAAGTGAGGTATTTTCCCAGCAGGAGCAGCTTTCTGGTAGTTGTTGACTCAAATGGGGATTCCCTCCTCCTACAGAACACCTCTCTCCTCTCTCTGTCATGCTTACAGTTTGTGGAGGAAGTCTGTTTGTCTGTGTGTGAGCTCAAAAGCAGAAGTGAGATTGCATTTTCTTTGCAACCTCTCCCACTCTCCTCAGTGAGATAAAGTGAGGAAGAAAACAAAACTTAGTTTATTGTAAGAAGCCCAGAACTGATGCCTGAATGTAAAAGTCTGAGAGTTTAAAAGAAAATCATTTTTCAGTCATTTTGCAGTCAGTTCTAGTTATCTAGACATAAAAAAGGCCTTTTATTCTTCTCAGGACATGCCTTTTTGACATCAGTGACAAATTCTTTGTTTCACTCTGTCTCTTTATGCTTCTTTTCTTCCCCCTTTTGCTGTCCTCCGTGCCTCAGTGTGACAGATTGGATAACCCTAGAGGTGTGTGTGTGTGCGTGTGTGTGTGCGTGTGTGTGTGCGTGTGTGTGTGTGTGTGTGTGTGTGTGTGTGTGTGTGTGTGTGTGTGTGTGTGTGTGTGTGACAGAGAGAGAGAGAGAGAGATGTTCAACTGCCTTCACAGCTGCAGTGGACAAGATTTTTTTTATCCCCTGTCCTCTTCACCACATGTACCGCACACACACGCACACACACACACACACACACACACAGACTCTCTCACACAGCCTACAGGCTATAAACACACCTGATGTGTGTCTGTGGTATATGTGTGTGTGTATGCTGGTGCTTCTGTCCGCCTCTGTGTGTTTTAAGTGGATGTTGGAGAACCCCAGGTATGGCTTTAAGCTGACTGGTTTATACGACTGGTGTCATTTGTGATGTCGTTTCTCTGGTGTCAGGTTGATGTTTAAGTGACTCTGTGAATCCGAGGTCAGTAGAAAACGTTGGTGTGGTGTTGAAGTTTAACAGGAGAACATTCTAGAGAGCCGGTTCTGTCTCTACTTACAACAGTTCATGTGGACAAACAACATTAAGTGGCCTTAACTAATATGTACTTACACTGAAATTAATAATTTGCTACAGTGTAATTATTGATTAAATACATGTTTTACTTTGTATTTATGTGTGATTAAATACCTTACATCTGTAATTAATTTCTGTTATCACATGTGTAATTACATTGTTGACCATCTCTTACACCTTGACCATCCTTTTAACACATCCATACCACCAAACCTGTCCCTAACCCTACCTGTATCCCACCTCAAGAGCACCAGAAGTGTTCTGCAATACATTATGAACACAGTAAGTACATTGTATTTTTTTTTTAACGTAAGTGCATAGTTAAGGCCACTTCTTATAAAGTGGGATCCTGTTGTCTTGTGATTGTTTGCACTACATCAGGTTTTTGTGTTGTAGAGTAAAAGTCTTCATCTCTTTGTTCAAGCATGCATGAAAATGCATAATTAAATATGTAAAGGTTTAATAAATAAACATTTTTTTTAAAATATATACAGCACATTTCAGATAGTTAATTTGACGTCACAACAATCAAACTGGTATGATTTTAGTCGCATTATTTTTATATTACAAAATTATATGACAAAAAATTAGTTCGTATTTTATTTGTTTTTGTTTTACGCTGCGTATGAAACTTCTCTTAAAAGCAAGGAAAACAAGTGTGAATGTGTTCTCTGTTTAAAGAGCTCCTATTATGGGTTTTTGAAAATGACCTTGCATGCGGTGTGTAACACAGCTCTAAATGAAGTGAAATATCCAACTAAGGCTTAAATCTGAAAGTGCGCTGTTTAAAACAATTGATTCATCTATAAAAGAGTCAACTCATAGTGGTTCGAATGAATCGCAGCATAACAAGACTTTAGCCGTGCTGGCGTGACGTCGATACGGAACTCAGGTCCCGCCCGTTTGTTGAGCGCACAGACCCAGGAAAAATGTAAACCCCCGGCCTCACCTACAAACACTGTTAAAAGAAAAAGTGGAAGACAAGCACTAGCAGATCCCGGTTGAATCATGTTGCGAAGACGCTGTGCTCTGAAGTGTAAGGAAAAGTTAGTGTTATTTTCCCTACCCAAAGATGAGGCTGTGAAGAGTCAGTGGTCGAAGTTTATTTTTACAAAAATACCTCAGCATAATAGCTGCAGCCTTGAGCTAAGTTCCTGTCATTTTTCTGACGAGTGCTTCAGCAATCTACACACTTACCACATTGTAAACGCACCGCGTGTCGCTTTGTTTACAGATTTAAACAAACTAAAAAGTAAAGTAAAAAAAAAAGTAAAGATCTACTGCCATTTGTCATTGCTATGGCCACTATCAGCTGTTCCTACACAAGTGCAGTGGTCAGGTTTCAAAATAGTTCAGCTTTTACCACTGTGTGTAGTAATACTGAATGTATGCCATGGTTAAGAATAGAGTATATGCTGGTGTTAAACTGCACTACTTTAATGCACTTTGCTCATTCATACACCCTGCACTCTGACTACTTCAACAATGTTGATAAGCTGTGGTGGGCGTTTCTCTCTGTCTCGCGCTGAACGCAATCGACCAATCACAACGAGTCTTCACAATGGACCAATCAGCACAGATTAGCTTCGCACTAAGGAGGGGTTTGGAAACAAATGAATCGCTGAACAAATCATATGGGAGTCGTTGGGATAATTTGGTTAAAATAAATGAATATTATAGGACAATGAAAGTGCTTTTTGACCTTGCATGCATGTCAGACTGTTGTTGGAAAACCCCCAAAATCAAAAAATGACCTTTTTTTAATGCATAAAATGAGCTCTTTAAACATTTTTATCTGTGAAAATAGATTTTTCATTAATTTTTTTTGTACTTTCACAATATCTTGTTTCAGCATTGAGATCGCATCCACAATATAGTCACATCGAGTCACACAAAGATATGCAACGTTGAGTTGACTTTGCTGTGTAGTTTTTTACATTTACACATACAAAACCATAAAGCATGCACTGTTTATTTCACTTTTATGTATGCTTTTCTACATTTATCTATGATTGTAGTTTGTTTATTACATGTCATGCATGATTCACTCCCCTACAGAATCATCCCAGTCAATTAAAATTAATACATTCGGTAACACTTTAGAGACCAATTCTCACAAGTTGCTTATAAACATGCATGTTATTTAGGTATAGGCTGCTTATTAGTACTTATAAAGCGCATGTTCTGTATGATCTTATTCTACATCCCTAATCCTACCTAATACCTAAACTACCTTTATAACTATTAATAAAGAGCTAATTAGGAATTTATTAAAGCAAAGGTCAAAATGGTTTGCTTAGAGTGAGAATTGAACCTTAAAACAAAGTGTGTCCAAAAATTCTTTCCAAGTATAACAAAGTATATCGCAAAATATATAGCAGAAAAACAAAATATCGCAATGTCAGATTTTTCCAATGTCATCTAGCCCTGATATATTATTTCCATATTTATCAGTTGTCAGATTTTGCTGGAACATTTTTTATATTTGCATCCTAAAATGACAGACTGTGACAGATATTCTCAAAACTTTCAGCAGTGTTTGCTTCGATTTGTGTTTTGTGCTGTGAAAATACTAATAGTCTTGTCAAAAAGTTTCCAGTGGACCATTTGAACCTTTTGATTTGTAAAATCCTGGAGGGACTGATTTATCGATGTGGAGAATTTTATTTGGTGGTGCTTTGTGATTAATCACTTTTTTAGGTGACATTTGAAATCTGGTAATGATATTTCTTTTTAGCTTTAATTCAGTTAGCCACAAAGCTTTTTAATAGTCTTGGTAATCAATAACACTGATCTGCACTCTGCCCTCTGTGTGTATGTATGCATGCATGCATGTATGTATTGCTCTCTTCTCTCTCTTGTTTGTGTGTGTTCATGTCCTTCCTTCAAGGCTGAAATGATTGGGGGGGGCTACATACACAGGAGAAAATATTTCATGCCAGCAACACACACACACACACACACACACACACACACACACACACACACACAGCAGCCTTCCCAGCAGGGTGTGGAGAGTCTAACCTTGTTTTGCGCCTCTCTTCTGCTTGGGCACATTCACTGATTTTAACCATTTTTAAAAGCTCTAAGTGGGTCAGCTGTACATAAATGTGTCTGAGAGAAATACTGAGACAGACAGACAAAGGAAGAGCAGGTCACTGCTACCACAACGGCACACTTTATCTATAGGGGTTTGTGCAATGCGTCTGGTTATAGGTAGTTCACATCAAACATTGAAAGATTTTATACATAAAAAAAAAGATTTGTACTGCTTGTCCAGTTGTTTATTTAAAATGAGCTGAATCTGCTCAACTAGTGAGATTTTTTTTAGGGGACAACTTAATAGATTTATGTTCAATCCACTTAATTATTAATAGTGAACTTAATCCAGCCCAGGCTCATTCTGAAAACGTACTGCTATGTACATTTCTGGAGAGCACCAAATACATCCCATCCCATTTGTAGTTTTTGTTTTCGAGAATCCACCAGAGGCCGCTGTGTACGCTTTTTCAGATCTCAAATTTCTCATGCGGATGTCATTCACGCCTGCTATTCTCGCGTAATCCACTAGAGACTGCTGTCGACTGACTGACTGAGTGACAGACTGACTGACTGATCGAATGACCCACCCTCCTTCTTCCCTAAACCCAAGCAATAGTTCAACAGACTTAGGATCAATTAGAAATTAGGATCAATAGACTCTTCACATTTCCAGTTTATGGAAACTTGGAGAGCAGTGAATGAAAGAGTACCACAAATATAATTTCGATCAAGCACTTAATGTCGTTTGACATTGACAACTACTGTTTAAACCAGTGGTTCCCAACCTTTTTCCTTGGCCCCCCCCCCCCCCCCCCATATACGTATACAAAAATTTGAGCCCCCCCAAACCATATGATGGTACAGTATGTAC
>CAIGQQ010037820.1:3032270-3046377 GCA_903798035.1 Danio albolineatus | reverse complement strand
TGTGTGTGTGTGTGTGTTATGTTGCTGTTTTAGCTAGAAGAGGCTACGATTAAATCCATCTGCACCAAATGCTCTCTCTCTGTCTGTTCAAAGGCAGCTCATGTTTAATTCTGTCGTTTTTTCATCTTACTGCAAGAGGAAAGAGGAGGGGGGCGGATGCTGGAGAGAGAGGGGGAGACTTTTGAAATCTTTTATTTACAATTTACAAACAAAAACCAATATTTAACACAATACGTTGCTTGTGTAAAGATTTAGCTTATCTGCATGAACATATTAAAGGGACAAAAATGAGTTGTTCTAAACCTTTATGAGTTTCTTTCTCCTTCTGAACATAAAAGAAGGTATTTTGAAGAAAGCTGAAAGCCTGTAACTTCCATAGTAGGAAAAACAAATGCTATGGAAGTTACAGGATTTTAGCTTTCGTCAAAATATCTTCTTTTGTGTTCAGCAGGAGAAAGAAAATCAAGTGAAGGGTGAGTAAATGATGGCAGAAATTTCAGTTTTGAATGAACTGTCCCTATAAGGCTATTCAAACACTTCATCATTCATTTTCCTTCGACTTAGTCTCTTATTTATCAGAGGTCGCCACAGTGGAATGTACCACCAACTATTCCAGTATATGTTTTATGCAGCGGATGCCCTTCTGGGGTGGTACCTTTTCAAAAGGTACACATTTGTACCCAAAGGGTTCATATAAATACCTCAAGGGTACATATTACCTAAAAAGTACAAAAGGGTACCTCTTAAAATTTTTAGGTACAAATATATGCTTTTTGGGTACCAATATGAACCCTTTAAGTACAAATGTGTACCTTTTGAAAAGGTACCACCCCAGTGACAGCTCCCGTACCTTTATTTCTGAGAGTGTATACACTAGGGCAAATTCAGTTAAACAAACACATACACACAAATAAAAATTAAAACTTTATATGAAAACTTCTGTCATCACTAGGCATGGGCTGGTATAAGATTCTGACAGTGTGATAACCTTGGACAAAAATATCACGGTTTCACAGTTTTATGGTATTGTGATTACTGCTCTAAAATATAGTCTTTTTAAATGTCTGGGTAAAAAAAACAATAACTTTTTTCTCCTTTTGAAAACAAAATATTTTATTTCGAGAAACATTTAAAATATTTCAGAACCATAAACATGTCAGGCTTACCTTAGGAATACACTTTAGAAAATTTTGACGGTTTTAAAACCTTGACTTTTCCAAACCGTGGTATACCTTGAAAACGGTTATCGTCTCATGCCTAGTCATCACTGGGATGAAAAAAATAATAATTCAGGAATTATTATTATTCTCAAATATTCATTCAAACATGTACTACAAAACTATATGATTTACCATGGCCTTTAACATATATTTTAATAAGGACAAAGGATCAGTTCCTCCATTTAAGGTATGTTTTATTTTTTTCTTGACAGGCAAGTTGCCTTTTTAGCTTTGGCAAATGGAAAATTAATTGGTACCATTTTATTCTTTTCGATGATTTTTGCCCCCCCAAAAAGGTGGTTAAAAAATCTGAACACGTCAAGAAATTATTTTAACCTTGTACAACAAATAAAAACATGCAAATGTGTTTTATGAAATACCACAAAAAGAACATTATTCTTTTTGCAAAAGATCTGAATGAGCTAAATTCTAAATTTTGATCTAGATTTCAGAGAAAGTTTAAATTCTTTTAATTGTACTTCATTTTATACCATTTTATACCAAAAGTAAAGTCTGCACGAATCAGAAGTTGCTGAGACTTTTATTTCAGTGTTGATGTACTTCCAACTGAAATAGAGGCTGTTTCTCAATTTCAAGAATGCAGAGAACAGACTTGCATTCTCGTGGATACCGTTCTTGTCAGATCACCTCGGAAGAAAGAACTCAGGAGACCGCAAGAACACACAACATGTCCTGTGAGAAATGAGATGCTGCGTTCTTCCTGATGGTCACATGACTTACTCATTTTTAACGGAAAACATTACGTTACATTACAGCAATCATACAACGATTTATTGTTTTTCCCCTTTTCAATACATATAACATGCACAAAACTTACAAATATACTTTGCACAATACGAATAAAACATATTTTAATGCAAATTTTAGCAAATAAACACCCTTTATGTGTTTATGTTAATGTTTACTTTCACCGTCTCATTTAGGGAAACTCCTCAGATAAATAAGTTATATCTCTGAACTTTTATAATAAACGGGTATAGAATGCTGCGCTTCCCACCTCCTATATTCAGCCTCAATGACTTCTGGGATTTTTAGCGCTCAAGTCTGCAACCACACATCCTCGATATCAAGAACATATCTGGGAATTTTCTCGCATCCTCCGTTCTTACGGTCTTGGGTATTGAAACTGAACTTTGACAGTTGATGATGATGTTACACGAGAACACAAGTACGCAAGAACTCTGAAGAACGCATATTAAGAAACAGACAAAATTGAGGCGGGGCTTTCTCACACATCACTCCTTCATAACAAACTAATAATGAAAGGAGTTAAGGATATTGTAGCTAAAGCCGTCAAACTGACACCAACAGAGAAGGACCACCACTCAAAAAATGGAAGGAAATGGTCAGACTTTAATTGAAGATTACCAAAAGATTTTTTTTTTCAATAGATTGACTAAAATTAATTTTTCAGCTTAATAATAACAATGTGCTCTTGCAAAATAAACATTGCCAAGTTTGATTTCACACAGACTTTAACAAGCATACGCTTTTGCAAATATAATTCCTCCGTCTTCAACAGAGCATGGCATTCCTTTAGAATTCCACACATTTTCATACTTCAGATTTTTTTAATTAAATAAAAATCTTACTTTAATTAAACTCTTAAACACTTGTGCCACATCTCAACCAACTTCAACCTCTCTCTTTTCTTTTCAGATAAGTAGTCATGTTTTTACTTTGGAGAGCGAGAGAGTGAGAGTGAGAGAGAGAGAGTCGGTGTACAGACATTGAGAGAGTCTGACTCCAGACAGGAGAATGAGGCAGACATACAGAAAAAGCAGAGTGTGTGTGAGCAGTCCTGAGAAAAAGAGAGTAAGTCAGTTTAGTGGTAAGAAAAAGCCAGAGAGAGAGAGAGAGGGAGAGGAGGGAGGAGAAAGTGGAGGCGGAAAGGGAGAGACAGACAGACAGGAGGCAGACGGAGTGAGACAGTCTTGGCGACTGAGTTCTGGGAGCTGCTTTACAGACACACACACACACACACACACATGCTCTAAAAGTATCTGAGTTATATACACATTCTCTAAAAAATCCTCCTACACAAGAGCTCTGATTGTTTAATATCAGTGGACTAGCTCAGATTTATTCAGCGCTGAGGCCAAACAGACTCTCAGATGTACTTGTTAGTCTATTTTAGACATTTAGGATATGCTGTATGGATATGTTGAAGCAAATTATGTTCATTTTAAAGAAAGGTAGTATAAGCATGTCTTTAGTGGTATTAACACATATATGGGATATAGTTGAAACAATAGCTGTTTCTTAGGATTGCAAAACAAGTTGAGGTTGTATTAGACACTACATAATAAAAAATATCATGAATCAAATCATAGTTATGATGTAAAGGTCTAAATGATGTGATTCTCATAATAATAATTATGAGATAAAAGGTCAGCATTACGGTGACTAAGAGAGCTTAACGTGCTGCAATTTAAGAAAACACGTGCAATTTACAAAAAAACGCCAGCAAATTGAGAACTTTTTCCATTTGATAGCATACATGCTGCAAATCTTCACAATGCGCACATGACACGTTAAAAATGCACTGAATTTTCTCACAACACTTGCAAAAACATCTGAATACAACAAAAATGTTTCAAGTGAACCCAAAAAGGGGATGGACACCGCTGTGCCGTGACTATTGCTCAGTGAAGTTGTAGGTGATCTTTGAAAAGTAAGATTTTTGTCTGTTTATTTTAGCATCCTCATTCCCTTGTCTTTTGTATCTTATTAGCCTAAATAACCAGAACCTAAATAGCCCGTTCTGTCATGTTTTAGGGTCCTCTTGAAACATTTCTGTTGTGTTCCGAGCTATTTGAAGGAGTTGTGAGAAAATGCAGCACATTTTATTTTAAGTGTGTTTGCGCTGTGAGGATTTGCAGCACGTGCATGCACTGTCAAACGGATGAAGATCTTTTCTTAATTTGCTGGTGTTTTTTTTTTTTTTTGGAATTGCATGTTTTTTCTTAAATTGCAGCACATTAAGCTCCCTCGGCCACCGTACAGGATTGATAGACTAAGTTATCATTTTAAAGTTTAATGTCTTTTTTTTTCTGAACTGTGACTTTCAACTTTTATATCTTCTGATTTATCTCATAACTATGATTTAGTAGCTGATCATTTAAACTTTTTATAGGATAATGATGACCAAATCAAGACAAAGTCGTATTTATGACCAAAAATTACCTAATTAATAATTGACCATTAGAAAAGTCTAAATGAAGACATTTAAAATTGTATAATTATTTCACAATTATCGCATAGCATATTGTAATTTTGTCATATTGACATTTTTGTAACTTGTTAGCTCATTATTTCTGTTATTGTTGGTTTGTTTTATAGTAAGGACAACTGTTTTACTCTTAAATAATAATTATGACATAATTAAGATTTCCAATTATATTTAACATGATTACGATTTACAAAAGCATTTTTTTAACGTTGCATAAATGTTCATTCACCAAATAGATTACTTTTTATGTGCCCTTTGTGCAAGTTACAACAAGAAAGTGAATCATTCACTTATTGACCAACCTGTTACAAGTCAATCATTTTTCATTACCAACAATTGTTATTACTGTTATCCTCAGTAGCTTTGAGCGTATTAAAATCTACTGGTTTCAACACATCTGCATTAATGATGCCTCATACGGAGCCCTTTTGAGGCACATTCTGTTTAATTCACATCCAATGTAGTGACTCAATAAGTAAAGGGTGTGTTCATGCAATAGTTCTAGCCAATCAGCTTCTCATTCACAGACTGTACTTGATTTCTATTGGCTTGTGAAAGCAGGCAAAGGCAAATACCACTGGATACATGTGAAGGAAGGCTTCAAGACTCAAGAATTAATTAGTGACAGAAACACCACTGTGTTTCACTTCATATTGATGTCATACTGTAAATTCCTGTTTAGTCTATATTTCCCAACTGTAGTAGTTAAACTGCTCTCTTTGTATATCCAGCATTGGTTTAATAAAAACTAGGCTATGCGAACAGCCACGGGTGTGATGACTTTTGGATTTGGTCGGACACTGTGTTTGTGTTACAGCGGGTTATATAAATGTCAGATTGAGTCTAACATGACATGAAGCCGTGTGTTGACAGTGATGACTGGCTGTTTGACAGCTCTTGTGTATTTGCTTGCCAGATATGGTACATGTACATATATAGATTGTGTTTGTGTGTCTTCATGTCAAATATATGTATCTTTAATAGAGGCTGGCTGTGTTTTATGTCAGTTCCTCTAGGTTCGAAAGAATAACATTTATGGTTATTTATTTATCTTACACAGCTATTTGTTCATTCATTCACTTTCCTTCAGCTTAGTCCCTTTATTCATCAGTGGTCACCACAGTGGAATGAACCATCAAATTATCCAGCATATGTTTTACACTGCAGATGTCCTTCCAGCTGCAACCCAGCATTGGGAAACATCCATACACTCTCACATGCACTCACATACATCACAGCCAATTTAGCTTATTCAATTCACCTATACTGCATGTCTTTGGACTGTGCAACACAGGGAGAACATGCAAACTCCACACAGAAATGCCATCTGAACCAGTGACCTTCTTGCGTAGAGGCGACAGTGCTAACCACTGAGCCACCACTGTTTGTTATATAAAAAAATAATTATACGCTAAAGTTTTATGGACAAGCTGAGTGTTATTCACTAGTGCGACTGACCAATCAGAATCAAGTATTGCTTTGAGGTGTGTAATAATGAGTGATGCATTCAGTGTAAAAGATGCATGGTTCCACATAATTGATTTGTGTTGAGACAACATGTAGGAATGAAGTTAACTTATAAGTTTTACATTTTAAGTGAATTGAACATCAAACAATTAAGTTGTCCCAAAAAAAACAGCATACATCATTTTTTAGGGTTTCTGATTGGAAATTATACTAGTATAGAGTGGGATTTGGTTTGATCGTTGCGATCAAATCAAATTTAGCAACTCTTCCCAAGAACTCCTTGGAACTACATCCATGGTGGACATTAATTTCCGGACAATAATTGCAGGCCTTTTTTTGAGTTAGTAAAATTTATCAGCCTTGTGAAATTGTAGTTATTTTTAAAACATTTTTCAAGTGCTTTTTAACATAAGATAACGTTTTTAAGCATAATAATTTTAATAGCTAATTTCCAATAACTAATTTCTTTAGTCTTTGCCATGATTACAGTAATAATTTTGTACTACTTGATTTGCAAGATAGTAGTATTCAGCTTAAAGTGCTATTTGAAGACTTCATTCATTTTCCTTCAGCTTAGTCCCTGATTATCAGGGGTCGTCTCAGCGGAATGAACCACCAACTAATACTGCATATATTTTACACAGCGGATGCCCTTGCAACCACAACCCAGTTCTGGCCATGTTGTATCTCACATTCACACACACATACATGAGCCCAATTTAGTTCATCCAATTCACCTATAGGGCATGTCACGTGAGGGCAGCCTGATCTCACATGAAAACATAAGCATTTTACGTTTTGCCAGTTTAGTGGCAAATTCGTTTGAATTTGTACGAGTTCGGTTGTACGAAAATGTATGGTTTAAAAAAGGAGGCATGGCACCCAACCCCACCCCTAAACCCAACCGTCATTGATTGTTGAGCAAATCGTACTAAATTGTACAAATAAGATCGTACGAATTCATACGAATTAGCCACTAAATCAAAAGTTACGAATTACCGTGAGATAGCGTTGGTGAAACCGGAGGACCTGGAGGAAACCCACGCAAGCATGGGGAGAGCATGCAATCTCCACACAGGAATCCCAACTGTCCCAGTCGAGACCCAAACCAGCGACCTCCTAGATGTGAAGGGACAATGCTAACCACTGAGCCACTAAGCTGCCCATTTGAACTAATTAACTTGGTTAATTAGGATAACTAAGCAAATTGTTGTAATTAATCATGTCTTTGGACAACTGAAGTTATGTAACCAATCGAAGAAATAATAATTTCTTAAATATTATCAAAATTATTCATTTTATTTTTGAATTTTAATTATGAATAATTAATGCAAAACTGACAAACTAAAAGAAATAAGCATTTCTCTTGCAAAAATAAATAAATAATAGGAAATACTGTGAAAAAATTACAGCTCCGTTAAACATAACTTGAGAAGAAATGTCATCAGTAGTTTACAGAATGAAACAAAAAAAAGCTTTTTCCTCAAACACGTAACTATAAATCATAAATGCAAAAAAAATATTCTTTTACATCATCTGATATTTTAGTCTTAGTATCATGAAGGACCATGTGTCCAAATGTAGCGACTCTGAGTGACATTCCTTAAGCCATGAGAGAAAGAAAATGTTTCCCAGACCGCATTAAACATTAGTACGGGTTCAGTGGACAAACATGCTTCGTTCTTTGTTTAGTAAATTATTGGCTGGTGAGACCATAAAAGTCAAAGGTTCAGAGTGCCATCAAAGTTCAAGAGACATTTAGAAACCCAAACACTCAAAAGAAACCCACAGACAAGCCTATTGTAAATCTGACCAGAACACAATACAACAAATCATCTGTGTGTAACTATTTAACATTGGGTGGCTTTTGTGCAGATTTGTGTGACGATAATCATTTTAGGGTGTGTGTTGTGTCGTCGCTCTCTGTGTTAATGTAAAATCTGAGCCTGCAGCCAAAGCAGTTGAGAAGCAGTGATCTAGACAGCAGCTCTTGCTGATTCAGTCTTTTCTCCTCTCAGTGCCTTCCTGCTCCTGTTTGGGTGTGTTTCTCTCTCTCTCACACACACACACACACACACTCTCTCTCCCTCTCTCTCTTCTACCATTCATTCTGTCTGACATGCAGTCGTTTGTTGTTGTCTTTTCCTCGCCTTCTTCCAGACACCCTGTGGAGAGAGTGATGAAGGAGAATACAGGAGAATACAGAAGAGGCAAAAAATGACAAGGAGGGAGAAGGGAAAAAAAGAGCGTGATGGCGTTAAGCTAGCGCTGAGCATTTCAGCCTTTGTTCTACTTTTATGTTAAGCGGGAAGGAAAAATTCTGTGGCGCGGTTAGAGAATTACCAGATCTGAGACTGATTTGGCCATTTAAATGCGCACTGTAGCTTTAATAAGCATGTTGTCTTGCGCGGGTTAAAGATATCAGTCAGTCTGTTTCTTTATAATTGATGTCTTTCTCCCGCGTCCTCTTCTCTAAGGCTTCCCCATCCATCTAATATGGCTTAATAACAGTGCACTCCCAGCCATGATTATGTTATTCACAAAGCATCAATGAAAGTGGGATCATTTACTACTGGTATGTTTAAGTGGCTTATATTAGAGTATCGTATCATGGTGGAGAATTGGGTATGCCAAAGTATAGCTTTCTTTTAAACAAAAAAATAAAGCAATTTCATGGTGTTTTTGAAGTAGCTGGGAGTTTAAAATTGTTTTTTCAACCATGCAAAAGAGTAATGGAAAGTCATGGAAATGTCTGAAGTGAAGATGCATTTTGCAGTTGCGCTCGAGTTTAAATATTTAATCAGCCGAATATTGCTCTTCTGTAGAGTAAAACACACTTGCATGGTGGTGTCTGAACATTATAAAGCATTGCTTTGAGTCACTCTTTTGAATGATTCAGTCCATGTGGTTCACAAGTTGGCATTGATGATTCATTAGCAAGTCTGTCTAAATATTTTTTTTCTTGGATATTTTACATCTAAAAACCACAGATGACTGATAGTGTCATGTTAAATCTACTGGTCACTGGTTCATCACAGAATGAAAAGCCAGTCATCATTCATCATTTACTCATCCTTGTGCTGTTTCAATCTTCACAACACTGATGGATGTACAATATTTTTTTATAAAAACAAAGAGATCTCTGTTTCTATTGAAAGTCTACTAAAAAGTCTGATGCACTGTCTGGTGCCATGTAATATCTGCATATACCTAGTCATAGCTGAATAATAAAAGTTCAGTACATAGAAATGACATACCATGAGCCTCAAACACAATTCTTTTCCATTCTCATGTAAATTTAGTGTGAAAATATAAGTTGACGGGTTCATTCCGATGTGGCGACCCCAGATTAATAAAAGGACTAAGCTAAAAAGAAAAGGAATGAATGAATGAATAAACATAAGAAACGTCATCAGTAGTTTACAGAATGAAACAATAAAAGCTTTTTCCTTTTGTGGCCAGTTGTGACACAACTTTGACTCTGATGATCTACCTGGGATCATATATCATCATATATGCATCGATGGATTAATCTTCAGTGTTTGGACTCTCAGTAGTGAATATTTAACCCCACTGAACTGAAATGAACTCCAACACTAAAAACTGGACCGACACTGTTTCAATTTACTATAACCTTAATTGTGAAGCTGCTTTGACACAATCTACGTTGTAAAAACGATATACTAATGAGGGTGAATTGAATTGAATATATAATATAACCTCCCCCCCCCCCCCCCTTCAGTTTTAATTTCATTCTCAACATTTCCCAGTGAGATCATTTATTTCCTAATTTAAGTTTATCTAAGCTTGTTTTAAACATTTACACTATGTATGTGGGGACTCTTATTTTGAAAAAGAGAGATGCAGGGAGACTAAAAAGTAGCAGTTATGTGAACTAGTTCTTTGTGTTTTTTTGCACATCACTTCCAGGCAGGTATGTTTAAGAAAGTTGGAGCTAAACTATGCAGGAGGACACCGGCCCTCCAGGACTGAGTTTGCTTTAGGGGCTCCTTACATAAGGTCTGTTTAATTGTAACTTTTGTTTGTTTAATGTGTATATTGTGAAATTTGCTGTGTATGTTTGTCATGGAGCAACAAATACATGTAGACTACTGAGTGTAAGTGTTTACGCATCGTTACATGTAACTCTGCTCTTACTGTGAGTTATTTTATTTTTCTCTGTGTGAAAAAAAAAATCTCTTAGATTTGAAGAATTTTTTTCATTTATTTCATTCTCGAAAGATGAACACATCTCTTACGGGTTTGAAATGACATGAGATTAAGTAAATGATGAAATAATTTTCTCATCTAACACTTTAACTCAAGCAGATTGTTGCTGTTTGAAAGATTTGCATCGCAGAAAATAAATGCTGTGATTTATTGCACCTATTCAAACAACACTTACACTCATCCAGATGTCCTCCTCACGACTCGAAATGCTTCTAACAGGCATATTGTGAAGCTCAAGAGCAAATTCTTTCATATTGTGCAATGCTTAAGGTTCAGACATAACACTGTGGTTTATTTTGTGAAATCTCCTCGGCTAATGCCGCAAGTCTTAGACACACCCAATGCTTCACTTCCATTGGCCGAGGAGCGCTCTGAGGGGCGTGGCTACGGTCTGCTAATCTACTAAATTGACCACTAGCAGACATTACGCCTACATATGTGTTTGTTCCTGTCTTCTACACATGTATGCATGTGTTTGTGTGAGAGAGAAAGAAAGCCAACAGGATGGTTTGTGTCTGTGGGTAGACTAAAAAAAACTTCTCTTGGCTTGACCTGTGTGGAAATATTCGTTATACATTATACGGGTGGAAAGAGAAAGATGTGTGCCTGTAGATACATGAGCCTAAAGATTCAGTAGCTAGTGTTTGACAATTTACCTTTACAAAAATGTCATAAAGATGTTTATTGCTTTAAAAAAGAAAAGTCTTGTGTTCATTTGATCAAAAATACAATAAAGCATTGGTATTGGTATTGTATTGGTATTAGCCACAGAAGGCAATAAGAATTCGTAACGTTTTGATTTAGTAGCTAAATCGTATGAATTTGTGTGACCTTATTCTCATCTCATTTAGTACAATTTGCTCATTCCCCAATGACGGTTTGAGTTTAGGGGCGGGGTTGGTTGCCAGTCGTACATTTTCATACGACTGAACTCATACAATTCAATTCAATTCACCTTTATTAGTACAGCGCTTTTACAATGTAGATTGTGTCAAAGCAGCTTCACATAGAAGGTTATAGTAAATTGAAACAGTGTCAGTCCAGTTATTAATGTTGGAGTTCAGTTCAGTTCAGTGTTGTTTAATATTCACTACTTAGAGTCCAAACACTGAAGAGTAATCCATCGGTGTGCAGCTCTAGCTGCAGTCTAGAGGCTCGTCTGTCTTTGGAGGGTCACAGGAATCAGTCTTATGCTTGCTACTCCGCCAAGCACCAAGCAGCTGCTCAGGATACAGCGTGGTCCAGGATTATGGAACCTTGCAATCTACAAAATCATACAAATTCGCCTCTAAACTGTTCAAACATAAAATAGTTACATTCTCTTGTGGGATCAGGCTGACACACCCTGAACTTCAAATAAATGGCTATGCTCATGATCATGAGTTCTAATTCCAAATCATGCCTTTTTTTTCTTTATTTATTTTTTGGTAGATGAAAACAAGCTACAATTCAAGTTTTGACATTATTAATTGTTCAGACATTCTTAATAAAATGCATTTGCATTGAAATCCCCATATCAAACCATTTTGAATTCTGTATGAATGGTTAAGTTTCTTAAGAATGAGAACCTGAAGGGATAATTAAATATCTTCAAACTTTGTGGAATTACAGGAATGCAAACTTTGTTACATTAACAAATATTCAGCACATAGACAGGTGTCTAGGGCTAGACATTTGTTTTTATAAATTTTACTAAAAGATGTACCGATCTCAGGGTTAAGAATAAATTCACGACACTGTCATCTTCATTAAGTCATTTTTATCCTCTTGCAAGCCGACTCCATATTTAGGTACAATGTCATTTTGACTCTTCTCTACAAAATATTACATTATTCAGTCAGCAAACATATATCCATGACATTTATTTTGGATTTTATTATGTTTGTCTTTGTTTTTCAGAAAAAAAAGATCAAAAATCTAAAACTAAAGCTAGGAAAGTTGCTATTTGGTTGATTTCCAACACATTGACCTTGTTATCATAATTGTATAAAAGCTCCAACTTTTGAGCAATATTATATATCACTTTATTTTCAAAACTGGCTTTACTGTGATAACATTGGATGGATCTGCGTGTCAACACTAACATATTGCCCTGACATCAAATAATTTCGACAAGATTAAAACCAGGATTAAAGTTGGCAGTCCGGCAAATGTTACGAAAGTGAATCCATCTATTACATTCTGTCCCATATTTATTCCCTCCCCAACAGGGGAATCATCACACACACACAAACACGTACAGATTTTGCGTTCATTCCCTGTCTCACTCTCACAGAGGAACATATGGGCGAAAAATGTGGCATGCATAATTAAATAGATCCCCAATAACACGTTAATGCAGATTTGCTTAAAAAAAAACTCAAATTCTGCCTCATTTATTTTTGCGCCATGAATCCTTCTTGAAGATCTGCTCTTCCAAACGTTCCCTTGAATCATTAAACTGTTGTGCATGAGTCAAGTGCTCTATATAATGCCTTTTAAATTGCTCACGAGGTACTTGGCTGCGTTGCGCTGCTTAACACAAGAAGCTAATGACGGAGTAATAGGTTGAGTAAGGAGGCTCCATTCTTGTTTCCTCCCTTAAATAACAATAAATAAACGTAATGGTGTGCCACTGTGGCCCCGTAGCGTGCGATTCGTGTTTGCGTGTTTGACATCTGTCAGTTTTAATGGTGGCGGCTCCTCTGCTCATCCCATGGGGCTTTATCTTCCACTCGGCACACAAATCTCCCAATCAATTTGCCAAATGAAAGCGGGTGTGCAGTGCTTAAAAGAACAGTCCATGCTTACTGAGCATGAGATGGAAAGAGAGAGAGAGGGAATATATTGTTTATGTGACCTGTTCCCCGGCATTAACCCAATTCATTCATCCAGGATTACCATGCTTTAGTGAAGAAACCACGGAGGGTGAAAGAGAGGGAAAATGAGAGGAGGTTTAAGAAAAGATGACAGAATAGGAGAGATGAGGAGACTGATTTTGATATGTCAGTATGACTGATGCGGATTACAAAGGTTGATTGAGATGTATTAAAACTGTGCTTTAACAATAGGCCTCCTAATCAAGCAAGCAAAGTGAGTTTTCTATTGTAAGATTTAAAGATTGTGTTTCATCCACTTAAATGTGGCTTTCATTTTAGGCTATTAGGTTTTGGCAACATTTGCATTATCTTAATTAATTGTTGATGTTTTTGTTTTACTGTTGAAAACTAGGATCATAAATTTATATGTAGCTTCATGATATCATGTAAATGACACAAAAACAAATAGCTTTTAAAATAAATGTAAAAAAAATAGCTCCGTAAATTATGTATTTAAAATATGACTCTTTTTCTGTCGGGGTTTATTTTATTGACCTTGATTTTCATCATCAATATCTGATTTATCAGTGTAACAAATCAGTGTTACACAAACACAAATAATGACACCCGTCAGCCACAACCTAGCACTGGTAAATATTCATACACACTCATTTACACGCATACACTATGACCAGCTTATTCAATTCGCCTATAGCGCATGTTTTTGGACTGTAGGGGAAACTGGAGCACACGGAGAAAACGCATGCAAACACGGAGAGAACATGCAAACTGCACACAGAAAACGCCAACTGGTCCGGCTGGGACTCGAACCAGTGACATTCTCACTGTGAGGCGACAGTTCTAACCCCCCAAAAAAACATTCTAATTGAAATAAAATGTTAAAAGTTCACAATGAATTAAAAAATATATTCTGTAAGCGCCAGTGGTGTAGTGGGTAGTGCGTCGACACATGCACTCCGGTGCTCACGGCGACCTGAGTTAGATTCCGCCTCGCGGTCCTGTGCCGATCCTTCCCCTCTCTCTATGCTTCCCATGCTTTCCTGTAAATTCTCTCTACTGTCCTATGCAATAAAGGTGAAAACCCCGAAAAATAAATAAATAAATAAATATATATAAAT
>CAIGQQ010037820.1:3015465-3029909 GCA_903798035.1 Danio albolineatus | reverse complement strand
GTGTGTGTGTGTGTGTGTGTGTGTGTGTGTGTGTGTGTGTGTGTGTATGTGTGTTTGAAAGGCCATGTATGTGTGCGTGTTAGCATAACAAAAGAATGAAGAGGATTGAATAGAGACAGAAATGGGGAGAATCAAACCACATAAGAGCCTCCTAATGGCTGTGAATGAGAAAATGTGTGTTTTGACTGTGTACACCTGGTATCAACATGCATTTTCTTGGAGCCTAGTGGATGATGCTAGATATACGTGTGAATGGGATGATTTATTAAAACTTATTATTGTTGTTGTTGAAGCACTAGCCAGATGAGATTTCAGCTTCGTCATCTCTAATCATAATTTTGCTTTGATAATGTGTGATTCATTTTTGCTACTGGTATGAGAACATTTTTTCGAGTGAAAATGAAAACAATTGGTCGCTGCTCATGTTCGTACATTCAAAAAGAAAATCTGTTTCCTTGTAAATACAGGAATAATAAATAATATAATGGCTTAATAGAATCTGAATATCTCAGTACTTAAGTGACATGGTTAAATATACAGCTAATACAGTAATATATATTAATACATATCTATATAGCAGTTAATACATAAATATTTAGTTTTTTCTTTTTATCTTTTATATTTATATCATACTTTATGACAAAATTTAATCTGCGTTTGAAATCAAATCAGATTTTTGATTTGTAGTCAACATTTCTTTTGTGAAATACAGGGTTGAGTATGGCTTCTTTCCTGTTTAGAACCATCAGTGTGCTGCTAATTAATTTAATTTTTATTGAAGGCATTGTGCGGCACGGTGGCTCAGTGGTTAGCACTGTCACCTCATAGCAAGAAGGTCGGTGGTTTGAGTCCAGACTGGGTCAGTTGGCATTTCTGTGTGGAGTTTGCATGTTTTCTTCATGTTCATGTGGGTTTCCACCTGGTGCTTCAGTTTCCTCCAGAGTCCAGAGACATGTGGTACTGGTGAATTGAATAAACTAAGGCGCCGTTTAAACTATGGGAGTTTTAGCATGAAAATGATCCCCGTCCACACTAGCATTTCTGAACATATCTCCGTCCACGCTACTCCACCAAAAACGTATATCACGTGACCATTCGCGCACTCTAGGCATGCGCGTTCAAGTATAAACAGGAAGCATGTCTCGCTCGGCATTTGGTTATTGTTAGTCAACAAACGCTAACCCAAAACCGGGGTTCTAAATAGGGCTTATGCCGCTTGAAACGCGCGCGATTAGCGAGTGTTCGAACAATAGCTTGCCTCTTGCGAATATATGCAGCTGTTGTAGTAAAAAGGCAGAGTTTAACTGAACAATAGTGCCTAAAACGGACAATAGTGCAAACAACGCTCCCATTTCTATGTCCAGCAGCCATGCCTCCGTTTTCAGATGTTTTCCCCCATTCACACTGAAACGGAGCAACAGCGTTTTAGAATGAAAACGGCCTCTCCAGCGTTTCCAAAACGCTCTGTTTTCAGGGCTCGAAAACTCCGGTGTAGTGTGGACGGATGGCGTAACCATAGCAAAACTTATGCATTTTAAAACAAAAACGCATTAGTGTAAACGGGGCCTAAATTTGCTGTAGTGTATGTGTGTGAATGTGAGTGTGTATGGGCGTTTCCCAGTACTGGGTTGTAGCTGGAAGGGCATCCACTGTGTAAACACAGTGAAATGAACCGCTAACTTATCCAGCATATGTTTTATGCAGCGGATGCCCTTCCAGCTAAAACCCATCACTGGGAAACACCCAAACACACTCTTTCACACACATATACTATGGCCAATTTAGCTTATTCAGTTCACCTATGTCGCATGGCTTTGGACTTGTGAGGGAAACCAGAGCACCCGGAGGAAACCCACACCAACACAGGGAGAACATGCAAACTCCACACAGAAACGCCAAATGACCCAGCTGGGGCTCAAAGCAGCAACCTTCTTGCTGTGAGGTGATCATGCTACCCACTGCACCACTGTGACACCCTTGTATTGATACAACTTGAAAAAATTTAATTAACTTATTAGTTAGAACTAAATTAATTGGATTAAACATAAAACAATTAAGTTGTCTAAAAAAACTGAGGAATTGGATTTCAGCTCAATGTAAATAAGTAGATTTGAGTGCAGTAAATACACTGAAAAAAATGATTCAATGCTGTTTCCTTGGGTTTACTCAATTTTTTTACGTTAGGGGCTGGAAACAATTTATTTAGGCTAAATTTAAACAAACAAATTAAGTTGAACATTATTAAATGTAATTTGTTTGTTTAAATTCAGCCCAAATAAATTGTTTACAGCCACTTAACGTAAAAAAATTGAGTAAACCCAAGGAAACAGCATTGAATCATTTTTTTCAGTGTAGAAAGACTAAATCAAATACTAAACATGCACCAGCGCATGGACACTCCTTTATCAGAAAAGGTGTTGAAAGTGCTCAAGTTTAAATATCAGGTGTAAACTTTAATGTGTCTCTATTGTCTACTTATGATTCAATCCACCAAAGCACCTTAATAGCATGTATAAGCAGGGCCCAGGGAAAGCGTTATGCTAGTGTTCAAACAGAAGTAGTGCTGCCTGATGTTCATCCCTGTTCGCACACACATACACGCAGGCACACACACACACACACTTGTGGTCTACAGGAAGGAAGTTCTGGTGTGCTGTTGACTGTTCTTGCAAACTGAAAGGCAGAGGAGTGCCGGCGTGTTTTCTAAGATCTCTCAGACCACCATGCTTATAGCAAACAAACTGTCTCTAAACTGAGGATGAATAATTAAGAACTCTTTCAGCTCTGTTGGCTAATAACTGCACATACTCTCTGTTTGTGATGTGCTGGTTTAAAACATGTTTTCGTGCTCCGCTGCTCTTTAAAGTAAAATGTGGATTCTTCTTGTAGCATTATCGTGTGGATCCCAAAGGAAACCTGCGTTGTTTAATATAGTGTGTTTGTCAAAGCAGTGAGATTTCATCCTCGCATATCTGTGCAAATGAACAACTGTTGGCAATTGTTTCCATGTGTGCATGGTGCAGGTTTTACTTGTAATTGGTAGACTAGCCAGCAGTTTAAAGAGAGTAAATAGCTGAAGAAAGGTATATAAATAAGACCTTACGCTGTGTCACTGCAATAATATTCTGATAAGAAGTCTTGCTGTCCACAATTATAAGACGTGTTGGTAATAAGACTGGATTGATTACCCTAAAATAGAACTTTTCTGATTATTTATATAGCTGGCAGCTAGTTCTCTGCAACTCTCACATGGTCGCCCACTGAATTTAAGCAGGGCTGCACTTTGTCAGTACCTGGATGGGAGACCACAGAAACCCCTGTGTGAGTCCGAATGCCCCAGTATATTGATGGGGACTCTTTCGGATAAGACGTTAAACTAAGGGCCTGACTCTCTTTTGTCGTTATTGTCCTTTGAAAAAGAATAGGGGGTTTACCCAAATTTGCCCACTGGCCTCTGTCCATCATGACCTCCTAACTATCCCCATGTCATAATGGGCACTGTCACTCAGTCTCCTCTCCACCAATCAGCTGGTGTGTGGGCTGGCGCTATATGGCTGCCGTTGCATCATCCAAAAATCTGTAAAGTTCTTTTGAGTGTCCAGAAGTCAATATATAAATGTAATGAATTATTAATTATTTACTCAACCTCAAGTGGTTCTAAACTGTTCATATGAACACAAAAGAAGATATTCAGAAGATTTAATATAAAATCAGTAGCCCATGGCATTGATAAAATAATAATAATTTTTAAAATGCTATGGAAGTCATTGGGTAACATTATTCAAATATTATTCAACATACTTGATTTTGTGTTCAACCAAAGAAAGAAACAACAGCTACCACTTTCAAGCATATATATTTAACACATAATGATTAACTACTTAATGTCTTTCTAATGCGTCGGATAAGGAACCTAAATCGATAGTTAAAAAGGGACCTTATTATAGCGGTTACCAAATTTTGTAAGGGTTGTTATAGGGGTATAGAAAATATCATTACCTCATATAAAAAGTTAATTAAAAGTCCATATATGCTAGGAAAACAAGCATTCAAGTAAAGTAAACACATCTGGTATTGATGTACATTTTCTTATATCCAAATATATTCATATTGCGATTTTATTTGAGATTTTGGCAACTGCTTTTGCTTTTTCAAACAAGCTACATACATGCATTCTAAATGTATTCAGTGCACAAGAAGTGCATAAAAACAGAGTATTAAGTTTAATAAGTAAAACTGTAGTAAAATTGTCTTTAAAACAGACAACATAAAATAAATTAAGATGAACTAACCTCAACTCTAGTTAAAACATACTGTGCACAGTAGTACTAACTGCTTGATAAACAAAACTGTAATAAATTGTCTTAAAAACAGACAACATGAAAAAAAAAAGTAACTAACATCAATTCCAGTCATAACAATAAACAAAAACTAACGTAAATCAACTTTGGCGTGCGCAGAGTGAGCTCTGATTGGTTAAGATCTTTCTCCCGCTTAGCTTAGCTGTAATTGCCCGATGTGCTGTGTCAGTTCTGGTTAACATATTAAAATCATGCGCACATGAACGTGAACAAAAATCTAAATGAATTAATAGATAAAATTGCAGCCTTTGCGATTTAGAAATTGCATGTGCTTAAATCGTGATTCGCGATCGCCCTAATCCAAACATCTGTGGATAAGCCTAAATACAGGCGCAAAAAGGGTCTAAAACATTTCAATCTTGTCCACATTTGACCACTTCCAAAGGTAGTCAAAACATCTAAATGCTTATGTAGTTGCTGGCGTTCAAACAAACACCAACCAGCTCTTTGCGTACCGATACAATTCTTAAACTTTACAGGACAGTAGAAGTGTCTTCGCCAGGTGAGATTTAAAGTTTGCTGTATGGAGTCATAAGTTTGGTTAAAAACTAAAACTTCTCTAATTCCTCATTCAGTATTCAGCAATAATGGAAACTTTAGCTGTCTGTGTTTTTCTACCGTCTCATTTCGTGCTCATATTTATTTATTTCTGAAATGTTAGACCAAAAGATCAGACAAGGCCCATATATACAGTCTCATATATACATTCCCATTAACTCCTAAAGAAATCAGGAAAGTCATTGGAAAGTAGTCAGAAGAGATGGATTAAAATGGTGTAAATGCCCATATGTTTCCTTCGTCTTCCTGTGTATCGCAAAATACATTTTAATACCAGGCAGAGACTGAAATATCTTTGCATTCAAATAGGTGAGGGAGAATAACAGACTCTATGAACACACACTGCTCTTCATTCCTTTGTTTTCAATAATCTCTCCTCGTTCCCTCCTCGTTATTAGATCAAGTATGAGCCGCCAGACCTATGTGCTTGATATTCCACACACATGCACACACAAACATGTACACACAAACTCACACATTCATACATGCACCTGCAAGGTATGGAGATCTCCTGAGAACTAGATGGAAATCAAACTTTCTCTGCCCCTGTAAACAGTCTGCACTGGAAACAAAGGCCTCCTGCGTGTGCAGTCAAACAGAGAGTGTGTTTGCCCAGTAGATGAGAACATGTGATCAGATGAAAGAGGAAGAAATGCCAGAGGTCTGTGCCTCGTCAGGGCAGATACAAGAGCAGGGCTTTTTTTCACTGAGGAGAGAAACTGGAAGACGATGTGAACTAGTAACCAAACGTTATTGGAGTTTCAGTTCAGTTACAGGTGGGGGACAATTATTGGATGGTATAATGCAGATATACAGGTGTGTGTGTATATATATATATTTTCCCCAATGTCTGTTTGATGATTTCTAAACATAATAGTTTTAATAACTAATTTCTAATAACTGATTTCTTTTATCTTTGCCATGATGACAGCACATAATATTGTACTAGAATTTTTTAAAGATACTAGTATTCAGCTTAAAGTGCCATTTATAGGCTTAAATAGGCAAGTTGGGGTAATTTGGCAAATCATTGTAAAACAATGGTCTGTTCTGTAAACAATCGAAAACAAATAATGCTTAAGGGGACTAATAATATTGGCTTTAATATGGGTTTTTAAAAATGTAAAACTGCTTTTATTCTAGCCAAAATAAATCAAATAAGACTTTTTCCAGAAGAAAAAATATTATAGGAACTGTGAAAAATACTGTGAAAAATTCCTTGCTCTGTTAAACATCATTTGGGAAATATTTGAAAAAAGAAAACTGAAATGAACTGAGGACTGATAATTTTGACTTCAACTATATATATAAGAAGTTTAATAGATTTATTACACTTAAATCGAATCTTATAAATACATTAATTAATTAATTAATTAACTTCATTATCCGAGATTAGTCGACCAATCAACTTGATCATTTGAACATTGTTTGATTGTGTCATCCTCCTGGTTGATACATTACTCCATACCTAATGTAAAAACTGAGGACTGCACTGAGAATCTTGACTGGTTCATAGAGCTGCATTCTGGGCTAAAAGACTTCAGTAATTAGCATAATTGTTTATTCAGTCAGCATTATTATTCAGTGTACAGTAAGAGATTAAAACGGGAGTGACAGTGTGGAGAATTCAGCTAACAGTATGAGACATGATAACGGTGACTAAAATGGCTTAATAAAACAGTTGTGTTGTCTTTGTGTGCTAGTGCAGAGCCCGTCCCGAGTGACCTTGCCCTGAGGTGGAACAGAGGGAGGGTGGAGGTGGGGGTGTTTCACAGATGGTGGAGAATGTGCTTCCAGGGCATTTCAGAGGGGCTTCGCTCGGACAAACGCAAACAAATAACCCTCCTTCCACTTCCAGCAGCCGCATTGTTTTAGAGCTGCTGAGACGAGTCTTGGGCTACATTTACACTGGTGCACTTTATGTGCTTTAAATATGAAAAAGATTCTCATCCATGCTGGCGTTTCCAGTATGTTTTAGAAACGATCATCCACTCTATACGACCAAAAATGCTTGTCAAAAGAAAATTATAGTACTGCAGCTTAGATACACGTTTTTTTACATAAAACACAAATTATTAAGGACAGTTTAATTAATGTGGTAAAAAATGTAACATCATCAGGTTCCCTTACTGTAAATCAGCCATGTAAAGGTGACTCTATAGTGGCATTTGTTATAAATGACTAGTATTAAATTGCGTTGAGAAACAATTTTGCATGGGGGCGACACGGTGGTAAGCACTGTTGCCTCACATCAAGAAGGTCGCTGGTTCGAGTCCCCCACCAGTCTCCTCCCAGTGTTCCCCCACAGTCCAAAAGCGTGCAGGAAAAGTTGAATTGAATAAACTATATTGGCCGTAGTGAATGAGTGTGTATGGATGTTTCCCAGTACTGGGTTGCAGCTGGAAGGGCATCCGCTCTGTAAAACATATGCTGGATAAGTTGGCAGTTCATTCCGCTGTGGTGACCCCTGATGAGTAAAGGGACTAAGCCAAATGAAAATTCAATTTTACGTGCTATCTGTATTTATAACAGGACAAGTAACTATCATACTAAGCGTAAGCAATTATATACTGATAGTACTAAACTGTGTATATAGTTAAATAAAACACTGGTCGTTGTAGTTTTGTCATGAATAACATAAATTTCACGGAGAGTAAGCAACTCAAGTTTAAGGTAGAAGCAAATTCTTTAAATTTAACAAGAGAACAAGACAAATTACGAATCGAATACAAATCATAATGACATCCATTATAAACCATAGGTGTTGTATAATGAGTAGGTTAGTGCAGCCTTATTTGTTTCTGGAAGCTTTACATTTAATTAAAGAGTTTATAAATGATTGCTCTAATTAATGCTTTATATCTTGTGTAGTTTTGTGGCAACTAGCAATGCGGGATAATGCACATCTGAACAGTTGTTTTCACAGAATTAAGCCCTTCAGTCTTATTTAAATCATTACTGATAAGCAGGGCCAGACGGAATCTGTGGACATTCTGCGGAGTATTTTGCTAAAAATCTGCGGATTTATGCGGAATGATTTTGAGAGCATCATAACTAAAACCTTCATTCATTCATTTTCTTTTCGGCTTAGTCCCTTTATTAATCCGGGGTCGCCACAGCGGAATGAACCGCCAACTTATCCAGCATTTGTTTTTACGCAGCGGATGCCCTTCCAGCTGCAACCCATCTCTGGGAAACATCCATACACTCTCACTCACAAACACACACTATCGACAATTTAGCTCACCCAATTCACGTATACCGCATGTCTTTTGGACTGTGGGGGAAACCGGAGCACCCGGAGGAAACCCACGCAACCACGGGGAGAACATGCAAACTCCACACAGAAATGCCAACTGACCCAGCCGAGGCTCGAACCAGCGACCTTCTTGCTGTGAGGCGAACATGCTACCCACTAGGCCACCGTGGCGCCTAACTAAAACCTTAATATATGAAATAAAAAGTTATACCTTTTTAACATTTATTTAATGTTTACAATGCGACTCTAAATAGATCCACTTTATTTGGTAAACAAAGCAAGCCTCTCATATAAATTATCTACTAAAACACCGAAAATATTACTTTACAAACTGTATTGTAAAGAAATCACATGAATATTTTCATGTTAGTCAATATTATTACTGAAATTCATTTGAAAACTGATTAAATATACATTTACACACATTACTCAAGTAAATAAACAGAATCAATGATGGGCTAAAAATCTGCGGAAATCTGCATGCGCAGATTCCATGTGGCCCTACTGATAAGCATTTCAGGCTTCGTTCTGTGAGAACAACCACCTAGAAATGCATTATACATTACTTGACATCAGCAAAAGTGTCAGCCTGTTTGATCTGATTATTTAGCTGCTCAAAATTGTACTTCTAAAATTTTATAATTGAGTAAATATGATAGATTTTATTGTGTATGTGCAAGTGTGAGATATTTATTTAAGGTTAAGATAAACTGCACAACACACTAATATATTTAGTGATACTATACAATGATTTATTGCGTAACTTTGTTGAATAATACAGTAGATAAAGAGCTTTTTTAAATTGCAATCACAATATTGGTCAAAAACTGAGCACAGGGCCAGATGGAATCTGCGGGAATTTTTTGCTATTTCTGCGGAGTATTTTGTTAAATATGTGCAGATTTTAGAAGCATCATAACAATGAACATTACGTGACATTAATATGTGAAATAAAAGTAATACCTTTTTAACTTTAATTTAATGTTTACAAAGCAAATCCAATTAGATCCACTTTATTTGGTAAACAAAGCAAGTCTGTCATATAAAATCTCTACTAAAAGACAGAAAATATTACTTTACAAACTGTATTGCAAATAAATCATATGAATATTTTCATATTAGTCAATAATATTACTGAAATTAATTTAAAAACTGAATAAATATAAATTTACACACATTTACACCAGTAAATAAACAGAATCAATGATGGGCTAAAAATCTGTGGAGACCTGCGGACTTCTGCGCGGTCAGATTCCGTGCGGGCCTACTGAGCAGTTAGACTCTCAGTAAATCCTAGCACTGCTGATGCCTGGTGTAATTGAATCAAAAGTTGCCCATTATAAACCAAGTCACACCAGCGCAAACGTAGCCCTAGACGACCACCAATGAAAAGTCGTAATTGAAGAATTTGGAAAGCAACAATGAGAAGC
Organism: Danio albolineatus; assembly: GCA_903798035.1. Classification (NCBI taxonomy): domain Eukaryota; kingdom Metazoa; phylum Chordata; class Actinopteri; order Cypriniformes; family Danionidae; genus Danio; species Danio albolineatus. The sequence continues at coordinate 3,020,301 of CAIGQQ010037820.1, read as the reverse complement.
GTCCGCCCGGGCCGAAGGTGTTGAGAGCTGTAGGTTTGGATGTGGTTCTGCGGCGGTGCGTTTCTGCAAGGTTGAGGACGCAGAGCCCAGCTGCGGCAGGAATGAATGCTGAATAAATTAAGCTCTCTGCCAAGTTAACACTAGCCTGGCAGCGCTTCTCTCCCAACAAGCCCAGGTGTGTGTGTGAATGTGTGCACTGTATGTGCGAGAGCATTTTTAATGTGTAAATATGGTTTGTGCGAAGGCAGTGTGTAGGAATGCTTTATCTCACAAGTGTGTGTGTGTGTGTGTGTGTGTGTGTGTGTGTGTGTGTGTGTGTGTGCGCATCTTACTCTTTCCAGTGTCTGGCACTGTTAGGGGGAGGGGTGAGTGTGTGTGTGTGTGTGTGTGTGTGTGTGTGTGTACATGCAGAAGTGCGTGCCAGGAACAGTTCGGGAATTCGAGGCGGTGTTTCAAAGGGTCCCAGGATAGTTAGCAGGCTTCAAAGCATAAGACTGGGGGAGCTTGTTCTCTCCTTCACATCCATCCATCCACCCACACGCCTCCCGTCTTTATTCGCTTTCCCAAAACCTAAAATCTATTTTTACGTGTCTGAACAAAACATGTGGATATCCTCAGAGTCCCGAGAGCTGGATTTTTTTTTCGTGATTGGGTGTATATGGTAGACATGGTACAGTGTGGTTAACCAGGCTGGCATGAAGACTGGCTCTTGTCTTCATAAGCCACGCAAACAGAGGGAAGGAGAGAAAGGGAGAGAGAGAGCTGATATGTGTTGTTGTGGAAGTAGGTCAGGCGTCACATTCATTAACATCCTCCTCTCATGCCCAATGATGTGAGCCGCTCCCACTATCACACACACTGGTAGATGTGCATATTTAAATCAAGGGATTAATAAATAAAATATGTGATCGAGGTTATAGGACAATAAATAAATAATTAATTTAAATAAACATTATCTGTTTTTAATTAAATTGCACAAACCTCCATAATTTTGATTTAGCAAGGTCTATTTAAATGTTTAGTTAATATAAATTAACTAATAAATGTATACATTAATGCTGCACAATAATTAATCATGATTAATCACATCCAAAATAATTGATTTGATATGTTTTGATATAATTGTGTGTGATGTGTATGTATAAGTGCATGCATATCGAGAGAATGTTTATATATAACCACACACACTACCGGTCAAAAGTTTGGGGTCAAAAGTTTTTAAAAATATTTTAAAATAAGCTTCTACTGCTCACTAAGGCTGCAGTTATTTCATCAGAAATACTGTAAAAATTATCAAATTGTGAAATGTTCTTGCACTATAAAATAACTGTTCAAAAGTAGTTTATAATTTAATTTAATAATTTATTCCAGTGATGTTAAAGATGAATTTTCAGCTTCATTACTCCAGTCTTCAGAGTCACATAATCCTTCAGAAATCACTAATCCCATTAATTATAATTGTTATTACTATAATTATTCATATTATTATTATTTTTATTAATGGTAATAGTAATAAAAGCAATAATGACTAGATAATAATCCATAATTTCATTTGAAAATACATACAATAAGTAATAAATAAATATTTAATTAAAAAGTATTTAACAATTTAACTTTTTTTAACATTTAATAAATGATGAACAGAATAATTAATATTAAATTGATGATGAAAACAATAATTTTCTTTAAAAATAAATAAATTAATTAATTTAAAAAACGACCCCAAACTTTTGACCGGTATTGTATTTAGATATGTATATAAAGTATGTATATGATACAAATTATATATAAATGTAAATATCTGAGTAGAATTTTTTTGTATAATTTTGTTTCTATGTATGTGTGTTTCACATATACATAATAAATATATGTATATACACACACACATATATATTATGTCAAAACAAACTTTTAATTGGGATGCAATCAATCACAATTAATCTTTGCCCAGGACTGGTATACTAGTATAAATAATTAGTACTGGTATGGTAACGCTTTACAATAAGGCTCATTAGATAATGCATTTACTAACATATGAACACACTTGTACAGCGTTTATTAATCATAATTGAACATTTACTAATGCGTTATTGACATCCAAGTCCATCCTTGTTAACATTAGTTAATGCACCGTGAGTGAACATGAACTAACAATGAACAACTGTATTTTCATTAACTAACGGTAACTAACATGAACAAATACTGTAGTAAATGTATTGTTCATTGTTTGTTCATGTTAGTAAATGCATTAATTAACATTAACTAATGAACCTTATTGTAAAGCGGGACCTAATTATTATTATAATATTATGTTATTTATAATAATGTGCACTTTTCTCTATCACACAAATTTATATGCTTGATTAAATGAACTACTTAATCAAAGAAATTATAGACGTTAAATAATTAATGTTACTTCTTAAACTGTTTACATGTGCATAATATATCTATATGTACATTTTATTTCAACAAATAATACATTGTTAAAATTGTTTTCAGTTTAACACTGATTTGTGCAGCTCCTACTACCAGACGCACAAATCGCTGTATGTGCACATATAAATCAGGGCATGCATATTAAATATCGCCAGAGATTATTGATTCAAACCTCCTAGTCAGTATGCATTCATGAGAACTATGTTTGATCACTGTGTTGGTGGTCAGTCCTCATCGCTCTAACCTCAGCATCAAGGCAATAGATGTATGTAAACTTGCAGGTTACTGTGAAGATAAAACAGCAGTTAAAGTCGCTGGACAGTTGGACTTCTGCCAGCTCTACAAAACCATACACAACTCTGGCCCACCTTATCTTCACTCTCTTTCTGACTCGCATCCGCTTCCATTATCCACTGCACTCTCTAATTCTACCCATTTTGCACAAGTTATGTGCTCGTCTTTCCTGGCTTTCTACTCACTTCATTCACTTCCTCAGTGTTGCAGTCAAAAGCTTTCCCCGTTTCTCTGTTCCTCCCCCTCTCAAATCCCAGCAAGGTCACTTAGAGTTGCATGACAAAGCGACTTCACTGACATTCAACAACAACCTCTCCCTCTCTCTCTCTCTCTTTCCCTTTAGTCCTGCACTGCTGCTTCTCAGACAGTTCTTACAGCAATTAAAGCCTTAAAAAAGGATCTAAATAAATTTAACTTTTTTGGTGGCAAAGAAATCCTTTGTCTTTGGGTTCTTGTGTATAACTTTTTAAAACTTTAGTTAGTGTGTAATGTTCTTGTTTGAGCATAAACAATGTCTAACATTTAACGCTCAAAGCTCAATGCAAAGGTCAATATCTTTTCTTTTACTGCCCACTTTCACACTGATGGTGTTTTCAGCCTCTGTGATTTATTTGAGGACATGGGCATATTTATATAAATGCACTCAAAAAAAATAACACATTGGATGAACTCAATTTAATTGAAGGTAGGATTTCCATCCATTAAAATTGTTTAACACCAACTGAAAAGATATATATTTTATCAATTAAATGCAATTGAGTCGGTCCAACTTGATTTGATCAAATAAAAGTTTAAATATATTTGTATTTTTACTTAACTTAAACTCAAAGGTCTGATAATATCATGTATTCAAGTTATCCAAAGAGCCATTTTTAAGCATATTTCATATTTTTAAGCATAAGTTACATCTACAGTTGATCAAGACTGATCTCAGAACTCATTTTAGGACAGTTATTGCTCACTGAGCAAAGCAATACTGCTAATGCCTACACCCAAAGCATGGGTGCTTCTGCAAGGTGGTAATCTCAAAACATTTTATGAAAATCTTCAATCTAAAGTGAAGATTAAACTCTAACAAGTCTTTCTATTAACTTTAAACACCCAAGAATACTTTTATTGTCAATATTTTAATTCAATCTTAATTCAATCCCACACAAAGCATGCTGGGAACTACAAAACCCCTAACCAGGTAGTTGGACCAACACAATTTTGCCATGTTGTAACAACACAAAACGCTTAGTTAAGGTAATGGTTTACAAATTTAAGTGGACTGAGCATAAAACAAATAAATTAGCCAAAGGAATTACAAGAATTGTGGAGTTTCAGCTCATTTTAAACAGATAGTTTGAACAAGCAGAAGTAATCATTTTTTGAGTGTGCTGAATTTCACTTTGCAGTCATTTTTATGAGATAAAACAGTTTGTATACTTAAAATGATGTAGTAGTAAAAATGTAGTAGCTTTTAGTATTCTAAAGTTGACAAAGAAATAATTTAGGAGCACCTTAACAAACAACTATAACTGATAATACAAAATCTTAAATCAGTCACACCAAAATAAAAAATAAAAAAGGATTGCTATTAAAAATAGGATTTAATAACTAGTTAATAACTAGTTAATAACTAAAATAAAAATCAGACTAATGTGTTTACGATATATACACAAAAAAAACTATACTATCCCTAGTTCTGATGACAAAAGCAAGGTCATACACGCTCACTCTGGGTTTAAGCCATAGAAGATCTTTTCATTCTCAGCAGCAGCATTCAAATGCATAATTGGTTTCATTCCTCTTTGCTTTGATATGGGTAATTATGTCTGTCTTATGTGGTTTATAGCCTTTTTAACGATGATAACCAGCTCTTGGTTATCATCGTTATCCCTTTAAATAACTTTTAATGAACGTTATCATTATTTAACTTGCATTTGATAGTCCTATTCAGTTTCAACTTAGAGGTATTCTGCATTTGTAAATGTAAAGTTTTATTATAGCCTAGTGTTCCTTTTTTAATAGTAATTTGTCATTGCACTTACTTTGCAATGCAAATACAATGCGTACTGGAGAGAGAGAGAGAGAGAGAGAGAGAGAGAGAGAGAGAGAGAGAGA
>CAIGQQ010037820.1:3001351-3015365 GCA_903798035.1 Danio albolineatus | reverse complement strand
GAGAGAGAGAGAGAGAGAGAGAGAGAGAGAGAGAGAGAGAGAATTTACATTTCTTTTTCCACCCCGATGGATTTGACAGGGTTAAGCATATCTCTCGTTCTTTGTTACCGTCTTGTACGCACAGGAACGGCTGCTTTCTGTTCGACAACAAAGGCAGTGGATTGCTTTGATAACCTCTGCTGCTGTGATATCTAATCTATTAAATGCACGCTGAAATGTGAGTTGCATGAAAAGCTGAGTGCGCGCGCGGAGCGGAAAGGGGAGGCGGTTTGACGGACTACTTCACTCGAAACCTGCGTGTGTCGCTGGAGGCTCTGGAAAGAAAGCTCGAGGTGTAATTCAGGACAAGGGGAAGGGGGGAAAGAAAAGAAAGGCCGTCACTCTTATCGAGGGCATAATCGGAAACGCTGTTTAACTTGGCGAGCTCTGCCGGATAACGCGCGAGCTGCTTCCTGAGAGATTGTATATTCACAAATGACTGCTGCTAATGAGCATACTTATAATTTATATTTATCAATACATTTGGCTGAGTGGGTACAGAGCAGACAGTTTTCTTGATCAATAAAGAGAGGAGACAGAAGCTCAGTGTAAACTCCCGAGGAGAATCAAGCGATTGAACGCGCTGATAGTAGTGTTTTTGTTAGGCGCTGTGAGAGTGCGCATGCTCCATCTAGCGTTCACCATGAGGAAAAACACGTTTGATTCAAGGGTTTTATTCTGTTGGGTTTGTGAGAAGAGTCGCTGATTATTATGCTAATCAGCTCTCCGTTTTCTTTCCCTGGGGTTTATAAAGCATTTGAGATGCTGACGTAACAGTCTTTTTCAATGGATACCTAGTGATCTTCGGGACTGATGCTAGTAAAGGGAGCATAGACCATTTTAATGTGGTCATTGGCCCATAAACATTTCCTGTTTGTCATCAAACTGTTTCATAACTCTAACAAGAGGCAATTCAATCATAACTTATTGTTAAAACAGCTATCATAACATCATTTATCAATATGTGGACCTTTTTGGATTCTCGGAAGCTATAGGAATTAAAAATGTAAACCAGGAAATACGTTGGGAGGGATGTTTTACATTTTGAGGGATGTTTTTGTTTACATCCCTCAAAATGGTCTTTATGTCAGTGAAAGTGTAAAGAATAATAATATTAATAAAAAAATTGATTCTTTTTATTGTGTTTCTTTGACAGACACTGTCTGCATGTGGGCCTATTTAAAACACACAGTAGTTAAGAACAGCAGATGCAAGGGTTAGAAACAGACGTTTCTTAAAGGGATAGTTCAAAATATAGTCAATATTTACTCTCTCTCAAGAAGTTCTAAACCCGAGTTTCTGTCTTCTATTGAACACAAAAGAAGATATTTTGAAGAAAGCCAAAAACCTGTAATCACTGACATTTGCATTGTAGGAAAAAACAATATATTTAAGTCAACAGTTGCTGGTTTCCATCTTCCTTCAAAATATCTTCTTTTGTGTTCAACAGAAGAAAGAAACTCAGAAAGGTTTGGAACAAGTGAAGGGCAAGTGTATGATGACATAATTGTCAGTTTTGGCTGAACTATCCATTTAATGGCAAACAGAATTTTCCACAGATGATTCTCAAGCACAACACAACCAACAAAAGCATCCAAAGCAGCTCTTCATTCCTGCTTGCACATACCCAAGCGCTGGATCAATATCCATTACCAGCACTAGTGCTGCAGACAAGCCATTCATTTCCACTGCAAAGCACCACGATATTCCCCCTGGGAAGCGGTTTCACCACCCTGCCTGCTACAAGCAAAGATGATTACACCAGATTCATGCTAGGAGTGTCTGTTAGTGCCTCAGATTACCTCTGCTTGTTTGAAGCGTGATATCAGCGATGTGCGATGCTAAGCACATGTAGTTAAAGATTTAATTGAATTCACGCAACATAATAAACCCAGTAATTTCATTTGGTGTTCGTGTCTTCATGACGTGAAGCAGATAGTTGTGTTCTTGCCATGCCGGACCTGGAGCAGTTATCTCTCCACGTCTTCATAATGGTCTGTGATTAATGTTCCACTCCGGTTACGCATGAGCTGCGAGGTGTTTTCAGGATTCGGATGGGAGTTTGGAGGGAAGAGGGTGGGGAAGGTTTCTTCTGTGGGAATGGGGAATATGGGAATGCCTTAGCTGGACTGTTTCGGGCGGAGGGGTGCATTCAGACAAAGCCAACACAAACAAACGTCCGCGGCTCTGGGAAGGCAGGGTCTGGTCTGAACCCTCCGTGGTTATTTACAGATGTTTACGACTTTGCTAGGGAAAGAAGCCCTGTTGGAACATGTGGGCTTGGTTGAGATGACCTTTTTAGCGGTGTCGGGTTACACTGAATGGCGTCACATCTTTGATCATGGTGAGATTATGCGTAGTTGGTAACATTTGTTTGTGTGGGTCAAGTGAAGGTGAGATCACGTCTGCGTGAAGATGACGGCTGTTGTTTTGACACGTTTGAACAGTAAAATGTGGAAGTTTGAAACTGAGTGCACGTTTAATAATCCTCTTTGTTTTATTGTCTGTTTTAGGATCAAGGGCCAGGAATGGTGCCTCATCTTCAGGAGCCTCCGTCAGCAGTGCCACGGCAGCCCCAGGGCAACAACTACAACATGATGCTGAAGAATCAGCTAATAAACAAACAGCTTCAACAAGTCAGTGTTCAAACTTCATGTTGAGTGCCTCGTGTTGTGTTTGAGCTTTAGGTGTCTGAATGGCCGTTTGTTTTGCACATATTTATTATGAAGTTGGATTTGTTTGCTTGAATTACACTAATGTGTTGTTTGTTTTGTAAAGGAAAAGCAAAGGCAACTGGAGCAAATGAATGGAGGGCATATCACAGACTGTCAACAGGTGGCACCATTTCAAGGTACAGAAACACCACTCCACCTTCAAGAAGTCATTTTCCATAAACATTAATGAACACTGAGTCTCATTCTTTGTTTTTGCATCCAATCTGCATACATATTTTCTTGGAAAAAATCACAACATTTTATTCTAAATTTGGGTTTTATTTAGAATGAACTAAAGCCATACAAGCAAAATTCAGAGGGAGCATTGATAACAATTTGTTCTAAGTTTATTTAAATAATATATAGTTAATTAGATTAGAATTAGAAACATTGATTCTAAATGTTATAATTACAAAACATATTTAAAAATAGATAAATCATGTTTTTTGGAACTGTGAAAAACTAAATGAGTTTCGGGATACTGTACATGAGTTTTCTATGATGGCCCTGGGAAAGAAATATTACAAGACTCCTTTAATATATGTTTTTGGGATTGACTTCAATGAAATATCAGACTCTTTATTAACCAAAAGGATAGGTCTGAATTCTTGTGTATACAAGAAATGTATTTTGTTAAACTGGAAACAGGAACTCTCTCCAACATCATAGATGACATGCTGCATTTGGAATATTTAACATATAGCCTAAAAAACAAGACACACATATTATTGGAAACCTGGAATATTTTTTTGGACACTTTATGAACCCTTTGACCTCTGCCTACATGATACAAATCATCACACTGAGTATTCAAATGCTGTTATTTGATTTCTGTTTAAATCTAGTAACATATACTGGATTTGATGATGTATACGTTTTTATATTTGTATACTCTGATGCTTTCCCGGAGATGGGTTGCAGCTGGAAGGGCATCCGCTGCGTAAAACACATGCTGGATAAGTTGCTGGTTCATTCTATTTTGGCGACCCCAGATTAATAAAGGGACTAAGCCGAAAAGAAAATGAATGAATGAATACTCTGATGCTACTTAATGCTGAATACTCTTTTTGTTAATTGTGTTGATTGCTATATTGCAAAACCATAAATAAAAAAAAAAAAAGAGACAAATAACTAATAGTAAATTAAAGCCCAGAAGCCCTTACGTGTATATAGTTTGGAGATTTTTTTGTGGAGTTATTAGCTCTGTACTAATGGAAATTGTGGATTTGCACATAAAAACAGACTTATTAGTGAATATAACCCTCTGTTAGTGGCCAAAATATTAGTAAAACTTTAAGTTTAGGGTCAGAAAGAATTTGTTTGAAGTCAATGATCAAATGTGACAGTAATGATTATCAAAAACCATGATCTCCTCAAAGAAATTACATTATTCTTGTGCACTACATCATCATTTTACAGATTCCTGGAGGATAATATTATGTGACACAGTGGATTGTAATAATGGCTGCTGAATGTTTTGCTATGAAATGTAAAAATTATATTTTAAAATACATTAAAATAGGAAATTGCTTTTTTTTAAATATTAATATTATTTCACAATAGCTTTACAGAGTGTGAGTGCCGCCTAATGACAATAGAAGCAAGAGGACATAAACGCCAAATCTCTGACAGTAAACCGATTATCAATTAGTAATGTCCAGAGCTTGTATTATATTAAAAGATGCTAGGTTGTTTCAATGTAAATTTGGGTAAATTATGGACAAACCCAATGATTGTGTTAATTTTGTAAATGACATTTTAACCCATTATTTTGGTAGGTCTCAGATTTGGGTTAAAATGATCTAGCGTTTTCATAGAGTGAGCAGCTGCAGCCGTGATGTCATTTAAATTAATTAATTCATTCGTTAATTACTTTTTGTTCTGTCTTGCAGGTCCAGGTCGACCGCTCCCTCCGGAGTGTTATCCTATGGGGGCTCCTCAACAGCCAAATTCTGCCATGCTTTCCCATAGCGGCCCTTTACCCACAAACCGAATGGGTTTGTCCTCCGGCTCGGTGTCCCAGATGGGCCCATCAGTAGGAGTGTACATGTGCAACAAAGGCTCAAAACAGCCACTCTGCCACCCGTCACAAGACTTTGGGATGACGATGCAGCCGGGCCAGAGCATGATGGGAATGGGTGGCCCCCCACGTCAACCACTACACCCAGCTCATGCAGTAACCCGACCAGGAATGCCATGTCCAACCCTTGCAGGTGGCCCCGTGCCGACCCACCACTTACGCCAGGCGCTGCACCAAGGTGGAGCTCTTCCATCACGTATGATGTTCCCTTCACAGCAGCAGTCGGCGTCACAGTCCCAGCTCTGGCAGCACCAACAAGGGGTGCAACCACATATGGACCCTGCAACCCACCAACACCCCTTCCCTGCCGGAGGAGCCCCACCGGGATGCGGCGGTCCTCAGTTTCCTCAGAGATCTGGAATGGCAGGTTTGCCAGCCAACTTCCCTGGTTCCCGTCCTCCTCCTAATCAGGTAGCCCCTGGTTTGGTTGGCCGACCAGAGCAGAAGATGCCCACCGCCCAGCCTCTATCCTCCATGTCCCAACAGAATCTCAGAATGAGAGGTCCGCTCTCCTCTCTCGCCATCATGAAGCCAGGAGGCCCATCCATGATGCACCCAGCTCATGGCATGGCCCCTCCGAGCTACCAGACTGCTTCCGCTGGGAAACACTGTTTACCGCAGGGCTACAACCCCGGACACAAGCTGCCCTCGTATGACTACACACCGCAGCATCAGAGCAACGGCGCAATGCCCGGCGGGATACAAGGCCCTGGAGGAGGTGGCGGTGGGGAGGTGGACTTCATAGACACTCTGGTGGGCAACAATGAAGACTGGCTGAACAATCTCACCATGATTGATGAATATCTTGAACAAAATCATAGGGACTGATCAAGGGCTTCCTAGGTTTGGAAATCACTACACACAGTGCCCACACGGGGTCGTCGCTCTGTAAAGGTGCGTTCACACCAAGAACGATAACTATGATGACAACTATACGGTGTCCACACCAGAAGACAACAGAATGTCCATGTACTTTGTAAGGTGAATGTTGAGACAGAAAGAGACCATTCTATGGTACTGTGTGTCAAACTTGTCAATCCAGTTGAGTATACTGTACTTTGAAAGCTGTGCAGACACTGCTGTGTGTGAGTCAGCAGAATGGGGGAAATGTGTTATACACAGGCTTCCCCTTTAAGGGCCATTTATACTTCTGCATCGAGTCCCTGTGGTAGTTCACACAGGCCCCGTTTACACTAATGCGTTTTCGTTTTAAAACGCGTAAGTTGTGCTACGGTTACACCATCCGTCCACACTATGCCAGAGTTTTCGAGCCCCGAAAACAGAGCATTTTGGAAACGCTGGAGAGGCCGTTTTCATTCTAAAACACTGCTGCTCCGTCTCAGTGTGGATGGGGGAAAACGGAGACATCTGAAAACGGAGGGGTGGCTGCAGAGATTCGCTACTAGATTGGGGCTTTTGGGTGATTGCGTAACCTTCCCTTATTCGTCAAGCCCCTATCACATGACTATAACGCCACCGGTAGACGGCAGACCAGCCTTCACTGTAAACAACAACATGGACACAGAAATGGGAGCGTTGTAGGCGCCATTGTGCAGTTTTTACTACAACAGCTGCATATATTCGCAAGAGGCAAGCTATTGTTCGAGCACTCAAACGACGGAAGCCCTATTTAGAATGCCGAGCGAGACACATGCTTCCTGTTTATACTTTAACGCGCATACACAGAGTGCGCGAATGGTCACATGATTTACGTTTTTGCTGGTGTAGTGTGGACGGAGATATGTTCAGAAACACTGGGTGAAACGCTAGTGTGGACGCGGATCGTTTTCATGCTAAAACGCTGTTTTAAGACTAAAATGCACTAGTGTAAACGGGGCCACAGTCGCACGACCTTTGTCATATCCTAATGCCTCATTCACACTAGCAGCGACTTTGTATCTGCCTGTTGCTCTGGGTGGCTTCCTGCTTCAAACACAGTACTGTGTAGGTCTACAGCATGGACAATACAACCGGCCTCTGAGCGAGCTGAGAGAGGATCACGTGAGCTCTACTGGTGCTCCTATTGGCTGTTGCTCAAAGTCGCTCTTCATTTGCATAAAGTTGAAGGATTCTCAAGTTTGTTGCATCGCTCGACATGCCCACCTGGTCGCCAACGGTCGCTCACGTAGATTGAAGTCGCCGGAAATTGCTCACTCTACATTGAAATTAACATTTGATTTACCGCTGCAAGTTGCTCAAAGTGTGCATGAGGCTTAAGGCAGACCCTGATACACACCTCTCAAAAAACGTAACTACACGTCACAACACAGCGCAAGATTTGTGATTGTACATCTTGGACAAGAGCCATGAGACCACAGGAAGGCCAGCGGCGTGAGTGTTTAGCAAGTTTGAGCTTTGAATGGAGACATTTGTTTTGCGTTTATTTTGTGATTAAAGTTGTTGAACGTTTGCTGGTTCCTGCCTCTTTCGTCTCCGATTGAGTGCGAGTTTGAGCTACGGTAACATTGTATTCATTTCTAGTATGGAATCCACACTGCCTACTAGTGTTTTGGAAGTGCTATTGCAGAGCAACATGGACATAATGCAGAAGTATAAATGCGCACTACAGCTGCTTGCAAAGTGTGCGGCGTGGTGTAGAGTGATCACTCGACGCAGAAGTATAAATGTTCAATGGTTTTAACATTAGCCAAAACAAATGAAAAAGAAGTGAAATGGTTTTATTCAGAAGCCGAGACTTACTCCCACTATATTGTGCTTTACACTTTCTCCCATTCATATTAAAGTGAATGTACCGTCAAGGTGCAAGCTGGTTAAACATCAGTGGATTCTGATTGGCTGAACATCAGCAGGATTGTAAGAATGTTACCGATCACATTACTATCACACATCACAGTGTAGACTTCAGGATTCTCATAAAGTTTATAGTTATCATCATAGTTATGGTGTTTGGTGTGAACAGGTCTTAAAGTCCCCCGAGTGTTCTGGTCATGGTTAGCATTACTGAGAATGTGTCGGTGGAAATGATGCACTGCTAAGCCTCACGAAAATGGCTCTGGCCACCAAGCAGGCTAATATATTAAGATCTCAATGGTTGCTCTTCAAGTGCTCTCTGCGCTATATACAGATGATACTGTAGTCATCGTTAAATTAAAATGGAGTGATACACTGATTTCAGAAAGAATGGGCTTTCCCAAGCAGTGTAAAAAGTTCTCAGTTAATTAAAGATATATTTCACATTAAAAAAAACAAAACATTCTGTCATTGTTTACTTGCCTTTATGTCATCTTAGATGAAACACAAATGACGTTTTGAAGAACCGAGTTTAACTATGAATTTAATGTTAATGGGCTCCAACAACACTGATTCTAGGTGAGTAAATGATGACAGAATTGTAATGTTTTTGTGGGGGTAAGCTATTCTCTTAATGCAAAAGGTTACAGTATTGTTGGCGGGCTCGTTCCAGACCGGGCAAACATCTGCAACGTTTCATTCCTGCTATTTGAAAAGCATCTAAGATCATTTCCGCGATGGACTGTTTGAGGGTATTTCAAAAGGGGGCTCGTCCTGTACATAAAGTATTTTGTAAAATATGGTTTCTTAAAGTGTAACATACAAAAAAAAAAGAGAAGTACACATATTTATGCTTCTTTTCTGCTGACAAATTTCTTTGTAAATACTTACCAAAAGAGTAAATAAAACAAAAATTCAATGATGTAAAGAAATGTGTGTCACGTTGAAATTGCGAATGAAATATTTTACACTAGGAAACTCTATTGTAATTTGTATTATGCAAGACAGTATGGTTAGTTGTGAAGTAATACTATGTATTACAAAGGTGAAAAAAATGTGTTATGTTTTTGACATAACTGGACTTCTGGTACTCCAGTCTGGCTCAAGAGGGGGTTTTGTTTGGTCTTTTTAAATTGTAACGTTTGGAGTATACCGATTCTCAACATTTCATTCAGACATTAGTCTAGAGCTTCTCTATCTTGTGTCATATTGCCATAGCATAATACATTTTACATTAGACACCAGTGTCCATGTAATAATAATCTGTTCCCTCTTACGAAATGAGGAGATCTTAAAGATCTTGATTTTTTTTCTGGACCAAGGACACTTCTGGGAATGTTTTTTGTACGTGCACACCAGCTACACTGAAACAGCAGCCTCGATGTAGCAGACGGATGGAAATATATGATCACACCACCTATAATGTAATACAAGAGCAACACCTGTCACAGTAAGTGCAGAAAAAACCCACAGTCCTTTGTGCCAGAGTCTTGGGTTTCCAGTAGTTCATGACCATGTAGTTGATGCCATGAACTTTAAGACATTCTTATTTGTGATTAATTGTGATTTATTATATTTTGTCTTCATATTTTTAGATTGGGAAATAAACTGTATAAAATCAAAAAAAGAAGTCTTCTTTTGGTGTTCATTTTGTTCTTGCAGTAAATTGTACTTGTGTTTCCACTGGTGCTGTCTGAAATTTATGACTAGAGAAGAACATTAGCATCACACCTCATTTGCCTGTAAAAATTTCCACAAAAATCCTTCACGCTGTCCCAACACGAATCAATTAAGTTAACCTTTCGTTTTTACAAATTCACGTGGATTGATTGAACATAAAGAATTAAGTTTATCTCAAGAATTGTGTTGATTTAGCTCAATTTAAAAATGTACTTTGAACAAGCAGCAAATGTCATAATGCTATATTGGTCTATGATACACATAAAATGAGGTCAGAAACTCTCAAAAAATGCTGGGTCCACACAATTCCTTTATATTGTCCCAACACAAATTGATTAACATTAGCTTTTTACGAATTTAATTGGATTGAACGTAAAACAATTAAGTCCCCCCACCTAAAAAATAAGAATTGTATTGGTTCAAGACATATTAAATAAGTCGTTTGAACAAAGCAGCACTTTTTTTAAGTGAATGAACAATATTACTGACATTGATTGGCTGAAGCAATGTGCTCTATAGACCATTTTAATGTTATGTCATTGGCCCATGAATATTTCCGGCTTGTCAAACTATTTCATAACTGTAAAAAGAGGGAGTTTATTCATAACTCAACATTAAAACAGTTATCATAACATTATTTATCAATTGTTGGACCATTTTGGATTGTCAGAAGCTATCGAAAGAAAATGTAAAACAGGAAATGCGTTTGCACCATTGTTATTATTTACATCCCTCAAAATGATCTATATCTTCAGCTTTTTTTATGTACAGTAATTTTTCTTTATTTTTTTAGACCAGGGGAACAAAGTCAGGATTACAGGTTTAGGTGAGAGTTGACAAAACCAAACCAATGGCTTTGTTTGTACCATGATGCCAATCATCAGCTTCTTTGTTAACTCAGTCATTGATTCAGAGTTCTTGAAGGCGGGACATCATTAGCAAACAGCCAATCACATTTTATAGGTGTAAAAAAATCTAAGCTCATACAGTTTATAATCTTTTCTATCTCTTTCTAAAATCTAAGTTCTGTCTCTTGATTAACAAAATAAAGTTTTAAACTGCAGCTGTATATCTGTAAATTTATATGTAATAATTAAACTAAAAAAGATTGATTATTAAACAGATTTACTAGTTGCAGGTAAAAATGGCCGTGATTTCAACAGCAAAAAACTGTAGAAATGCTACAGTAAAAATCCATAACCTGGTTAACACTATTCATTAATATATATGGAAAATAACCGAAAATTGACTTTCCCACTTTTTATGATTTTGTTGACATTACTATGGATCTTTTTAGTCGTTTTCCCATCAGTGGTGTACATTAGAGATTCATGTTACATCTAATGTTGAGAAACAATGTTTATTTCATGACTTTAATTCATGTGTGTTACCATACTGGTGTTTAGTAGCTGCGTCAATGACTCTGAGCACCTTTATTGCTGTGATACACATTTCTGCTCGTGGGAAAAATTGATTGTGATGAGCATTGGTTCATTATGTAACTTTCTCATCACCATCTGCATATGGCTGTGTTAACGTATCTATCTGTGTTACAGAAGATGTGTAGATGCTGGTAATTCAAAATACCTCTATAAATTACAGAAATACTGTAGTTTACTGTAAAAATGAGAAATTACTTTTATGGTTTGTGCTGTTTTTTTATGGTGAAATACTGACAACCGCAGCTGCTTTTTTTACCGTTAATTTTACGGATTTATTTTTTATATAAATCATCTAAAATAATTATAATAGATAATAATCTTCATTAAAAATAAGACAAAACTACATGTTTTAATAAACTGACAAAAGATCCTGGAGGGTGTTTTCATTGCATAAGAGATTTGCTCACAGTTGGTTGGTTGAATCTTGGTTTGTGATCGCTAAACTGGAACAAAACCGGTCACCCATGTAGCAGAAGATAACATGGTAACAAAGAGTCATTAATGTCGAGCTGCATTCATGGTACCTAAAACCCAAGATTGGTGAAACTACGCTGAAACTTAACTGGCTAGCCAGCTAATCTGGATTCATGGTATACAGGTTCCAGGGGTGTACTCCAGAAAGCAGGTTATGTGACATACCGGGGTAAGTTTAAGGTTATTGGTTTCAAAAAACTGAGCTAACATATGCACATAACCTGTAGTTCAGGTTTAGTTCACTATATTGTATGTGTGCGTGTGTGTGTTTCTTATATTCATTCTTTTATTTTCCTTCTGCTCAGTCCCGTTATTTATCAGGGAACTTATCCAGCATATGTTTTACACAGCAGATGCCCTTCCAGCTGCAACCCAGTACTGGAAAACATCCTTACACACTAATTTACTTTACAGCCAATTCACTAATACCGCATGTCTTTAGACCAAGGGGGAGCACATGGAGGAAACCTACGCCAACACAGGGAGAACATGCAAATTCCATACACAAATGCCAACTGGCCCAGCCTGGCCTCGAACCAGCGACCTTCTTGCTGTGAGGCGACAACGATAACCACTAAGCCGACATGATGCCCCTGTTTCTTTTTTTTTTTTAGATAAATGTTTTTCTGTTTTATGTTTGCTGTTTGTTCAAACTACTTTTTTATAATGAGTTGAAACAACACAACTCTTGAGGTTTTTTCACAACTTAATTGATTTATGTTCAATCCACTTATATTGATGAATACTGAACAAAAAATGATTGTGTGCAACCCAGTATTTTTATAGTGTATAAAATAATGCTTATATGTTCCGTTATTTGTTTGTTTAATTTAGTCTCGCATAGTGAATCTACACTTTTTTTTTTGTAACAAGTCGCTTTAAATATAGTCCTTACATAGCAAAGCAACTGTTAATAACACAAACATACATAATCCATCAAGCTTGGACGGTTTATAGTTTACTTCATCTTTTTCGTGTAAAACTAGCATCGTACACACAGTATAATTCTTGTTCACAGCCAAAAGGTGTAAGATTGATATTATAAAATAATATACAACTACCAATAGGGGGTGATAAGCACTAAGAATGTAACTCGCAATTCAAAAATGTTTTTGGTATCAGGGTTAAGCTGACTGAACTCTCTCCTAGGAGCAAGTTTGAAACTGACATACCTTGATTGAGCAAGTTTGGGTTTAATCAACCCAGAGTTCAGCAGGATTAGCCAGTTAAGTTTCAGTGTAGTTTGGTTTTGGGTACCATTATGTTAGCTGAGTTTAACCACTTATTAGTCTATAAATTAGCAAAACTATAAATGTATTCACAGGATTTATCTAACCCCGCTTTGCCTCAATATAACATTTCCCAATTGTTCTCAAGTATGTTTGAATGTAAGGTAGACATTGGCACAGTGATGCATGTATTTTGGGATTGCAATAAAATCAAAATGTACCGGAAAGAGATTCACAAAATAATTTAAAAAAATAATTGGAAAGACTATTGCTTTGTCTCCAAAGGTATACCTTTTTGAATCATACAGTGGAACTGTGTCTTGATCAATATAATGAACGTGTATTGAAGTTTTGTACGTCTTGGCCAAAAAATGTATACTATTATTATGGTCAACAGCTCAGACACCCTCAGTCAATATGTGACATTTACCACTGGAAAAAATAACCATAATTTTGAAATATTTAAACATTGAAACAATTAATATTTGAACATTGAAAGATTTAATTCATAGGTTATTTTTTCTAGTGGTAAATGTCACATATTGACTGAGGGTGTCTGATCCATTGAGGGATCGTCCTTGTAAATTCAGATTATAATTTCCATCAGTTTTTGTCGTTTGTATTTGTATTTGAATGTCAACAAAAACTGCTGAGTTTCTGTTACGGGATATATATTTATATTACTAATCCTTAAATTAGCATTTACATTCAAATATTACCCATTAACTTTAATATATAAAGCTTTTAAAATGAGCTATGAGCTGTTTGTGAACTATTGTTCTAAACGATTGATTTGCGTTGATGTAATAATATCCCCTTGATGTTGCTTTTTCAAATGTTCTCAAATAATGTTTAATCTTTTGCCGAGAAGCGAACTGCACTCACTCTCTCACTAGAACTGTTGCAAACTCATTATCTCATGTCTTGTGTGATTGGCTGTTTGCTGCACGTTTTTTTATTTGATCTTATTTTATTTTGATTATTATGATAAAGAGATTTATTGACACCTTTGGGTGCAAGAAAAAGGTAACGCAAAAAACGCTTCACTTTCCATGATTTTTGATTCCTGATGTCTTGTTTTACAACATAATGTTCACAAAGTTTTACTGAACATCCCAGTTTCACTTCCCTCACTGTAGCTTTTTGTGTGGTAAATAAGATAAAGCATTTCTTAAATCTGGAAACAAAAAGAGAATGGTCAAATAATCAACAAATCAAATTACGGTTCTTTGAATTATTCTCACAAGTTCAAAATTGAAGTCTTGTGTTTATTTTACTCATTTATTTATTTATTTTGTTAATTTAATTTAATTTTTATTTAATTTAATTTAATATAATTTTTATTTGTTTTGTTTTGTTTTGTTTTGTTTTGTTTTGTTTTGTTTTGTTTTGTTTTGTTTTGTTTTGTTATTAATTTAATTTAATTTAATTTTAATTTTAGCTGTTTTTTAGACCCAATATAGCTAGAATGTGGTTTTGTTTATTTTTATTTTATTTTTAGTGTTTTAATCTTACATTTTCACCTTGGCTTTGTTAAATGAAAACTAAATGTTTAATGCACACACACACACACACACACACACACACACACACACACACACACAC
>CAIGQQ010037820.1:2979488-2993550 GCA_903798035.1 Danio albolineatus | reverse complement strand
ACACACACACACACACACACACACACACACACACACACACACACACAGGGCATCAGACTGGTGCTCAAAGACAGAGGGTGAGAAAAGGACAGTCTCCTCTTACTCTCAGTTTTCTCTCTCTCTTCGCTACTTCCTCTTCCTTTTCCTCCCGTCACTCTCTGATCAGTTTTTTTTTCTCTCAGCAGTTCTATCTTTCATTTTTACATGTCACTCAGATCTGTTGTGTATTAAAGAAGGAGTTGTGATCATCCTGACACGCAAGCGTTTGTGTATGTGAGAGGGATGCAGCCTTGTCAACCCAATGTTCCTGCGTGTGTTGACAGGCGTCCAGAGAGAGCCTGAAGATGGAGCCGCTGGCAGATGTTACGCTGCTGCCGGGAGAAGAGAGAGTGATCGGTGAGTAACAATTTGTGTGTGTGTGTGTGTGTGTGTGTGTGTGTGTGTGTGTGTGTGTGTTCTTGTTTGCTTGTGTGTGCTTTCTGGGCTCTTACAAAATAAGATTGGATTTATTGAAAAAGATCGAATCTGATATCTCTACAAGCCTTTTGGTCATCTTTGCATATTTTCAAAGGGGCTTTGAAATGTTCAGATAGCTTGCTAGTCCTAGTTTTTTCTTTTTTTTTACAATTTATTTATCAGACTTTTGTGATAGTTAACAAACACATAAAAAAGAGAAAATAAGAGTACAAATAGAAAACACCCATACACTCTTACATTCACAGAAATATACTATGGCCAATTTAGTTTATTCAATTCACTCATAGCGTATGTCTTTGGACTGTGGGGGAAACCATAGCACCCAGAGAAAACCCACACGAACACGGAGAGAACATGCAAACTCCACACAGAAATGCCAACTGACCCAGCTGGGACTCAAACCAGTGACCTTCTTGCTGTGAGGCAATCGTGCTACCCACTGCGGCCCTGTGCTGCCCAAGACTATATTTAATTTTTTTCTAATTTAACAAAAAATAAGGCGTCTTCAATCTATTGAGTATTGTAGGAGGGTTGAGGGGACTTCCACTGCAGCAAAATACACCGCCTAGCTAATAATGACAGAAAAGCTACTGTATTAATTCATAAATATAAAATGGTAATTCACACTCAGGGGTTAGAACTCCAAACAGACCAAGTAACGGAGAAGGATCAATGTTAATAGATGTGATTGCTGGAAATGTATTTGTTTTTTTAAAGATGCCTGTATAAGTTGTAGTGGTTTATGTATTAATAACAAAATATGTAAAATTGTAAAATATTGCTTTTAAAAATTGCATTTCAACTAAAAATCCAATGTATATGTAGGTTTTGACGTGAGCATTTTGTTGGCATGTTTGTGTTAGAGGTCTTTTGGGGTTTTAAAATCTGTACCCAGTGTAAATAAGAAAGAAAATAACTTTTAAAAGGAAAGAACTGAACCAGGCTGGATAAAAGGTGCAACTTTATAAATGCTCCCCCCCCCCCTTTTTTCTTTTTCTTTCTAAAAGGATTGTCTGGTTCTTTTTTAAATAATCTCACCCCTTATGAAGCTATTGTTTTGTGTTCAGGTGTTTTGTTATAGTGGTGTTATAAATTATATTAGAATAAATTTTATTCTGTAAAAACTCTTCTTGTTGTACTGAAAAATACAATGTTATTACAAAATTATGTACAAGTCAGAACTCTCTGGACTCTCTGAATTAAGTGCATGTTTTGCAAGAGGATGATGGTTTCATAAAAAGTCAGTAGAAAAGAAAAGGACTGACTCATCTGCATTTACAGCTCCCGTGAGGGAGTTAACACTTTAGTTTATATGGCATTGTCTTTACCACTGGTATGATGAAGTCTACATCCTATGCGTGTGTGCAGTACCTTTGACAAAACCTGTTTGTCAAAAGTACTATTCATTTCTTGGGGTTTTCGCTTTAATGCACTTTTAATGGTTTCACACAAACATTTTAAGACAGGTTTTACGGGACTAGCTGGGAACATTAATTGTTTGTCCCATTGTGTTTTTACTCCACAGATAAAGATATCATCTACATCTGCCCCTATAATGCTGCAGTCAAAGGAAAGGTGTTCATCACCAACTACAGACTCTACTTCAAAAACACTGATTCAGTAAGAGAAACTTTCATTTCCTAAAAATGTAATGCGTTAGTTCTAGGTGTCCAGACGCTGTTATTCTGATGCTCCCTTTTAAACCCGGTATGTCTATTACGTTTTGTCTTTAAGCCTTTCCGTCATACTTTTACAGCTTGTTTTTTTCTATATTCTTTATTTTGGACTTTTCTTAAGTGTCCACCTTTAGTTATATCACACATCAGTTAGTCCATATTAAAAAAAAGGATAGAGCAGAATATGAGAGGACAGGAAGAAGGAGGGGATTCATATCACATCATATCAGAGAAAGGCTTTCATCTTGTTTCTGGCTCTGTCCTTGTTTGGCACATGTTCGCGGGCACCTGCAGCTTTGTTTTGTGGAAGTTTTGACCGTTTCTCGGATTTCTTGCCATGATCTGTCAGCTGGCCAATAGGAGGGCACGAAAAGGGTTTACAAAAGAGGTTTTATGAAATACAAAAGTGAAATTCTTGAAAGTGTCAGTGCAAAAATGCACACAAGACTGACTGCATTGGTGGTTCAGTTTGGAATTCCCACTAGTTTTGTGTTTTAGATCTAGATAAGACTAGGTTTTCAAAGTCAGAGACAGTGTAGCCATCTCTTATAAAAATATACACAATGCATAGATCCAATATAATGACTGACCCCAAATTGTTTTCTTTCACTTTAGTCAAAGTGGTAAAACTTTACTTGAAGGGGTGTTCATAAGACTGTCATAAAATCTTTATAGTCTTTATAGTGGATGAGGTATTATGCAATCTTATAACAACTGCCATAAGGTGTCATTCACTTAGTTATGACATTTTAAATGCAAAGATGACATTATTTGTAATGGCAATTGACATAAACAGACATCACAAACTGTTTTGTTCTTTGTCATGACAACTTGACATTGCAAAGGCAACTAAACTTGTCATAAATCTGGCATAAACATGAAGCCATTATAAATGTATAGATATTTTATTTATATTTAAAACACTGAATTTAATTATGGCATAAGGATTTTGCAGTATGCTATATGTGATCGATGTGTCTGTTTTATATTTTATTATGTGAATGGATTGAAAAATGTTATTTCTGAGGTGTTTACAGTATGGGATTGCTGGTATTACAGTATTTATTAACTCTTTCACTTGTTTTAAGGAGACACCAGTAACCCTGAACATCCCGTTAGGTGTCATAAGCCGCGTAGAAAAGATGGGCGGAGCCTCCAGTCGAGGAGAAAACTCCTACGGGCTTGAAATCACCTGCAAGGTATCGCCCTCACAAAGCCCTTTTTTATTTTAACCATGCATTCACTATTGTTCAGAAGTTTAAAGTTAATAAGTAGTTTTATCTACAAAGGAAAAAGGGTAAAGGCAAACATTTATAGTCATTTATATTTTAATTCAATGTTTTTTTTAGTTAGCATAAGGATAATAATGGTATTTTTACAATTTACTTTTTTGCTGTATATCGAAGGAATAAATTGAGTTATGCTTGTGTTAT
Source organism: Danio albolineatus (assembly GCA_903798035.1). Classification (NCBI taxonomy): domain Eukaryota; kingdom Metazoa; phylum Chordata; class Actinopteri; order Cypriniformes; family Danionidae; genus Danio; species Danio albolineatus. The sequence continues at coordinate 2,989,964 of CAIGQQ010037820.1, read as the reverse complement.
TTGTATAGCAATAAAATATTGCTATGAAATCATTTCTGAATATCTTCTATCATTCTTAGTAAATGTGTGTGTTTTTGTGTGTACTTTTAATACAACTGCTTCTTTAAATATTCTTTTATTGCAACAGAATTAAGATGTTAAAAAGTTTTAACAGATCAGAACCAGTTTATTAAAAGCTTGACATTTAACATTAAATAAAATCCATTGTGTTTGTGTGTGTGTGTGTATTAGGACATGAGGAACCTGCGATTTGCTCTGAAGCAAGAAGGCCACAGTCGAAGAGACATCTTTGAGATTATTTTCAAATACGCTTTCCCACTTTCTCACGGAATGGTGAGTGTTTAAATTTGTTCACAAATTGTAATTACCACACTTACTGCAAAATGATTTGATTGTCCTATTAATACATTCAATTTGTTAAAAAGTGTGATGGTGTCAGTCTTTATCATTTCACAATCGGCTTTCATTAGTAGGAGGATGCATGAAATAACGATTTTATTGACTCCTTCCCTTTCTCTTTCTTTGAATTGTGCAGCAACTCTTTGCCTTTTTAAGCCAGGAGAAGTATGAAGAGAATGGCTGGAACGTGTATGAGCCCTTGGAAGAGTATAGGAGGCAGGTGAGGACCAGATGCCAGAACTTGTACTGGTCTAAAAACATCTAGATATAAGTTTAAAATTGTGTACAATTAAGGTATTGTTATTAAAAATAGTGTTTTTTTTTCTGTCTTTTAGGGTCTACCCAATAATGAGTGGAGGGTCACTTTCATCAATAAGACCTACGAGCTGTGTGACACCTATCCCACAATTCTTGTTGTTCCCTACAAGGCCACAGAAGACGATCTACGAAAAGTCGCTACGTTTCGCTCTCGCTGCCGCATCCCGGTGAGCTTTATCACAGATAACTAGCATTACAGCACAGAATAATGGTGTAATAATTGTCACATGGTCAGATTTAAATGTCTGTTGCATACAGATAAACCTATAGATTGGTTTATTGAAGAATGTCAGTTTCAGATTCTATGTAATAATACTTTTGTGGTTGGTAATTTATCCTCCTTTATATGGTTTTGTCTATATAAGATAAAAAGTACAACCCTGAAAACTAAAATAAGTTTTTTTAATGGGACCTATTATGCCCCTTATTACAAGATGTAAAATAAGTCTCCTGTAAAATAAGTTTTAGCCCAAAATACCCCACAAATAATGTTTTAAAACCCTTTAAAACTGCCCCCTTTAGCCTTTGATCCTAATTGTGCTGTTTTTCTGACTGTTGCTTTAAATTCAAATGAGTTTGTGCTCCCAGCCCTCTTTTCAAAAGAGGGTGGAGCTACAAATGCTTTTGTGTCAGCATAATGGCACAGTCAAAAACAAGACTGTCTTATGTTAATAAGGGAGAGATCTTCACTAGTAGGGCTGAACGATAAATCGCATGTGATTGTCTTGGGCATTATTCTATAAAGCCAGCTCTACAATCATCTGGGAATCTCCAGCACTTGTGTTCAGCTGGAGCAGCGTTTACAACACAAAGCCAAAGTTCTCTTTGTTACATGCGGTATCATTATGCGATAGTCAGATTGCAAATAATCATTTTGCGATATTGACAGCTGTCTGCTTAGCTTCTCTGTGAACTATGGTCCTTTGAAATAAATGTTGCTAATGTAAATTTGAAAGCATGTGCAAATACCACATATAATGACATTTTTACTCAAAAGTTACTTTACAGCTTCAGGCGAGTGTTTGAATTAAGTCGAATTAAGTGATGTGTCTTCTTACACAGAATATATCACGCAACAAGTGTTAGCATTCTAAGCAGTGATAAAGACATTGCATCATTAAATTATTATCAGGAAACTATTAGAAGAACCCACGTTTACCATATGTTGTCATGTTCATGTGTTTATTAATCCCTTAATAATTATCAACATATGCTAAAAGTTTAGAAAAATGGCTAATAATGGCAGATAAGTGGTTTGATACAATACATGTTTTTGTGTCTTTCATTGTGCTATTCTGCTAGACATTCTTGCACTGTTTTTAGTGTTTGATGATGCTTTTACCCTCTGTAATGATGATGTGTTTTCTTCCACTCTCAGGTGTTGTCGTGGTTCCATAAAGAGAACCATGCTGTGATCACACGGTGTAGTCAGCCTTTGGTGGGCATGAGCGGCAAGCGCAACAAAGATGATGAGCGTTATTTGGACCTAATCCGGGAGGCCAATGGTACTACCAAACTCACCATCTATGACGCTAGGCCCAACGTCAATGCTGTGGCAAACAAGGTTAGATTCTAGAAGATTACTAATAAACTGCATATTTACTGCAAGCAAAAATTAAGACAAAAACATTTGTGTCAATTTAAAAAATGCACAATAAATGAAGAACTAAACTGAATCAAAACTAACAACCACAAAAAACAAACTGGAATAAAATAATAATTAGCTGTATTGTAAAATCTGACCTGTGGCAGTTAATAGCTGTAGACGGTGCATTCACAGCCAAACGCATCAGTCAGGTGCATGACTAGATAAAAACGTCTTTTTTATATAAACATACAGTAATATGTGTCCTCTCTTTTCTTCATTTGCCCAAAAATGTAAACTCTGCATGTTTAACTACATATGCAGTATGATTTGGAATGTAAATAAGAATTTCTGAATTCCTTAATTTTTTATTTATCATCTTAATCATTGTTACATTTGTATGGTTTTGGATTAAGTGTTTGTTTAAACAATTATTTTATTACAAGGAGGTTTCCACGAGAGTTAATGTAAGCATATTTACAAACATAAACATGCTCTTATCTACATTGGACATCTTTTGCTAACTTTGCTAAACTTTAAAAACTGAAACTGACGCTAAATACACTACCTGACAAAAGTCTCGTGGCCTATGCAAATAAAATATGATCATGCCTTGATTTTTAATTATTTAATGAGGACAGTAAGGTCTGACTTTACATAGACAAAAGTCTTGTCACTTAAGAGAAATAATGTACAGTATAGAATATAAAGTCATGGTGCAGTGGAAAAAGAATTAATGTTGTGTATGACTCCCATGAGCTTGAACGACTGCATCCATACATCTCTGCAATGACTTAAATAACTTATTAATAAAGTCATCTGGAATGGCAAAGAAAGTGTTCTTGCAGGACTCCCAGAGTTCATCAAGATTCTTTGGATTCATCTTCAATGCCTCCTCTTTCATCTTATCTCAAACATGCTTAATAATGTTAATATCTGGTGACTGAACTGTCCAATCCTGGAGCACCTTGACCTTCTTTGCTTTCAGGAACTTTGTGGAGGCTGAAGTATGAGAAGTAGTGCTATCCTGCTGAAGAATTTTCCTGTAGTTTGTAATGTAATGGGCAGCACAAATGTCTTAATACCTCAGGCTGTTGATGTTGCTGCAGATTTCTCACACGCCTCCATACTGAATGTAGCCTCTGACTATGATTTTTCCTTCACCAAACTGAATTATGACTGAATTATGTGAGAATCTTGGGTTCATGCGGGTTCCAAAAGGTCTTCTGCAGTATAATCAATGACAAGACTTTTGTCCAGTAGTGTATATGAAAAAAATAAATAAATAGGAATGCGTTTACAAAATAATAACTAAACTGAAACTAACAATACCATTAATAAAAATTAACATCAACTAAAACTAAACTGAAATTGTACAGCACATTTACAAAATCGCAAAACAATATTAACCTTGATATATTGTCAGACTTTAGAGATTCAAAATCATCTCCTGAAGTTCTTGAGAATTTTTTTTTTACGTCATCAAACGTATCTAACATATGGCCTTATCCACTGAAGGTATGGGCTGCTTACTGTTTTCCAGTCAGACGTGGACCCTTGGTTTGTATTAAACAAATAGTGTGCTTGCATGACAATGTTTTCAGTCCTTGTGTGTTGCCAAACTAATAAAGCAAAACCAAGCACAAAGTGGACCCATGTTAAGTTGTGCCACGCTGAACACCGCTGACAGAGCATTTTGAAATGGCATGATTGATCTAATATTTTTTCCCTGCGCAGTGTGTTTAGGTACATGAAGTGTGAACGCAAGTTTGCAGAATTTCTCAGTGTAAGCATACAACTTTTAACTCTTTCAGGCCACGGGTGGAGGTTATGAGGGTGATGATGCATATCAGAACGCAGAACTGGTCTTTCTGGACATTCACAATATTCATGTCATGAGGGAGTCACTGAAGAAGCTAAAGGACATTGTTTACCCCAATGTGGAGGAATCTCATTGGCTCTCCAGCCTGGAATCCACACACTGGTTAGAGCATATAAAGGTTTGTTTTTATACATTCTCATATAAAGAATTATTAATATGCAGCTATAGAATATAGGAGACCACTGTAAAATGTAAAAAAATAAGATTTACAGTTTCTTGGTCATGCAAAACATGATTTTTTTACTTGATTCTATGAAATACTTTTCTTCCAAATGTACAAAAATGGTATTCATGGTGCATGTGATGGTGCATGTAATAACAAAAAAAGATACAATGTCTTCAGACTTGTTTATTTACACAAAACAGATGTCTTAACATCAGAAGAATTTTAAATTAAATGGTAATTGTATGCCTGTGCACTTGTGTATTTGCATGTCTACACATGTATGCGCACACACACACACATGCACACAAACACACGCATATACATACATAAATAAAAATGAGCATAATCTAATGTAGCTACCTAATCTCCTGCTGCAGCTGGTGCTGTCGGGGGCCATTCAGGTAGCTGATAAGGTGTCTTCTGGGAGCTCTGTGATGGTTCACTGCAGTGATGGCTGGGATCGCACAGCTCAGCTCACGTCTCTGTCCATGCTGATGCTGGACTCCTACTACAGGACTCTCAGGGGCTTCCAGGTCCTGATGGAGAAGGAGTGGATCGGCTTCGGACACAAGTTTGCCTCAGTGAGTGTCCACTCGGTGTACAAAATCTCATATTCAAAAGCAATTTGCCTGAGTTGACGCACATCCGATTGCGAATGACTAAAATTACAATGCAGATTCTGCAAATAGATTTTTCGTGATAAACCATTCTTATTCTCAGGCATTGTTACAATTAATTTTTGAGTTTATTACTGGCCATGGGTATGATCATAAATTATAAACTAAATATTCATCTCCAATGTTGCAGTGCTGCTGATATGGCTTTAAAGGAGACCTATTGTGCAAAAATAAATTTTATAAGGCATTTAAACACAGCTGTGTGGCAACAGTTTGTGAATATATCCAGCTTCTAGTGGTAAAATGTATAATAATGGTTTTATAATGTCACTTGAGCCTACAGAAACACTTTAATTGACATTCTCCCTTTGCACGCCATAAGTGAGAGAAAGCCCCGCCCACCAGTGATGATCTCTCCCTCATTAGCATAGGACTTTAGTCTTGTTTTCGAATCTGCCATTATGCTGACACATAAGCATTTGTAGCTCCACCCTCTTTTGAAAAGACAGCTGGGAGCACAATCTCATTTGAATTTAAAGAGACAGTCACCATAACGTTACAATTAGGATCAATGCCTAAAAGTGGCAATTTCAAAAAGTTATAAATCGTTATTTGTGTCATATTTTGAGCTGAAACTTCACATACAAACACTGGGGAAACAATGTAAAAAGAGGCATAATAGCTCCGCTTTTAAACGTAAATATCTAATAAATAGCCATGGGTGGAAACCATCTCATATACTCGGAACTTGGTGAGGGTTACATTTTGGAGTTTGCACATCTGCTTTAACATCTGGCTCGTTTAGAGCATTTATCTCACCACCTGCCCTATTTTCTTCTATAGCTCGGTTGGTTTAGCCATTTATGAACAGAACAATCGCTTTGTGTCTGCACAAAACGATCAGTTCAAGATCACCAGAATGAGGAGGTCTGGGAGTAGTCTGAACTTTTGTATATGGTAAGAAAGCAGTCCAACTCTGCAGACCAGAGAACCAGGCTGTAGCACAGTGTATGAGGAGTCGTAGATGCATTGTGTGAAAGTATCAGTGTTTGTTTTGCTGCTCCTCTCAGAATAAATGGGTTACCTGGTACAAAGGTGAATTAAAATTCCTTATTGAAAGCTGGTTAAAAGAATGCTGTTTCTTTGTGGAGTTTGCATGTTCTCTTTGTTTCCATGTGAGTTTCCTCCGGGTGCTCCGCTTTCTCCCACAAATCCAAAGACATGCGGTATAGTTAAATTGTGTAAGCTAAATTGTCCGTAGTGTATGTGTGTGAATGAGTGTGTATGGATGTTTCCCAGTGATGGGTTGCAGCTGGAAGGGCATCTGCTGGGTAAAACATATGCTACTGGATAAATTGGCGGTTCATTCTGCTGTGTAAACCCCAGATTAAGTGACTAAGCCGAAAAGAAAATGAATGAATGAAAAGAATGCTTAGAAATACAGGCAAATTTGTAACAACTCCACTATAAAATATGGCTTTTCTAGACAGAGCTGTCCATCCATTCTGATCGTCTCATCAGCCATAATACATGTTTACTTGTTATCAGATGGTATTTGTTACATTGTGTGTGTTTGTGTTTGTAGAGAATCGGCCATGGGGACAAAAACCATGCGGATCAGGACAGGTCACCGATATTTTTGCAATTTATTGACTGCGTGTGGCAAATGACTAAACAGGTATGAATATAAATGTCCAACTATTACAACTAATGTACAATGTACAACTAACTGTTGTGCTGCTCCAAAACTGTATGAAAGCTTGTGTTTTTTTTCCTGTGGATAACATAAGTAGGAGTTTTCAGTTAATTTCTAGTTAATGTGGATGCACAATTATACTTTGAAGCTTTACAGAGGCTATATATATTACCATAAAATTGCCATTGAAGCTGAGCATAATAATTCTATTTAACTAATGTATACTCACTAAAATGAATGTCATTCAAATAAATTAACATAAAAAATTCCTTTGTGCAATTGGTGACACAAGGTCTTTTTACATTGTAACATAATTTTCCTGACAAATATGCCTATTATCTTGTAGGCAGCATTATGACGAACAAAGCACAGCTTAAATAGAAGTCACTTTCCTTTCGAAAGGGCTGGATTTTGCTCAGTGTGAAAATTTGCTGAAGAACGATCAGTGATATCCCAAGAAGCCATGGTATTCAGCATCATTAACACTGAACCTGGCACACTAAATTGAAATTTGCATTCTTGAATGAGATATGAGTAGAAAATGACTTCAATTTATCACAAAGCTTTTGTACTCTATGTTGTCAGCAGTATTAGTGATATAGACGTGGACAAAATTGTTTGATACCCTTTCACTAAGAAAGAAAAACCGACGGTGCTCACTGAAATAACTGAAAAAATACTGATAAGTCAAAATTGCTGAAAATAAATTAATGAAAATCAGATATTGCTTTCGAATTGTGGTTTAACAGGAGTATAATAACCAATAAAACTGGCTTGGACAAAATTGAAGGGTACCAACAATTTTGTCCACGTCTGAATTTGCCTATCTTTGGAGCTTGAACATCACTGTCTGCTTTGATTGCATGAAAACAGAAAGCGGTTCATTTAAATATCTATTTTTGTGTACAACAAAAATGCAAATCATACAACATTTTAGTCATTTTATTGAGCTAATTAGAGTTTGATGCGTTAAGAGAGTAAATCCATTCAACTTTTATCTCTTTCTTACATCTCCAGTTCCCAACAGCGTTTGAGTTTAATGAACGTCTCCTGGTGGTCATTCTGGATCATCTCTACAGCTGCCGCTTCGGCACTTTCCTCTACAACTGTGAGAGTGTTCGTGACAGCAATGTAAGAAAAAACACACTTCACAAAAATCTATCGTGTCTCCGGTATCAGTAAACAACAACAATAATAGAGAAACCCTGATATTAATGAATATTTATTCATTTATTGTGTCCACTTTATCCATCAGAACTGTCACTCGCTTGATATTTTCTTTCACATTCTCTAAACACTGATGGTTGTGCGTGACAAAAAATCCCAGTAGGTCAGCCGTTTCTGAAATACTCAGAACAGACTGCCTGGCGCCAACAACCAAGCCACATTTAAAAACACTTAAATCATCTTTCTTCTTCATTCTGGGGCTGAGTTTGAAATCCCGCAGATCATCTTGACCACACAATCATGCCTAAAAGCATTGAGTTGCTGTAATGTGATTGGATGATTAGATATTTGTCTTAATGGGCAGTTAAAGGGATAGTTCACCCACAAATGAAAACTATCTACTCACCCTCACGTCATTCCAATCCTTTACGAGTTTCTTTTTTCTGTTGAACACAAAAGATATTTAGAAAAATTTTATAAACCAGTAACCATTAAGTTCCAAAATATATTTAAAAAATACTTTGGAAAGGTTACTGGTTTCCAACATTTTTCGAAATATCTTCTTTTTTATTCAACAGAAGAAATAAACTCAAAAAGGTTTGTGACAAGTGAAGTGTGAGTAAATAATGACTTGGGTCACACTTTATTTTGGTGGTCCGTTTGTTGAATTTAAGTTACATTGCAACTAATTCTCATTAGATTATAAGTAGACTATAGTAAATTAGATTATAAGTAAGTGTTAGGTTGGGGTTAGGGGTAGGCTGAGTGTGAGTTGACATGTACTTGCAAAGTTTCTTATAGTCAGTTAAATGTCTGTTGAATGTCCGTATCAACGGATATTAAGTAGACAGTCTACTAATACTCAAATGGACCATCGAAATGAAGTGTTACCATGGCTTTTATTTAATAATGTACATTCAGGATACAATGTGTACATTAATTTTTTAAATATTACGGGCAAAACATCAAACAAGAGAACTAGAAAAAGTACTACTATGGTTTACTCTTGAATCACAAATTTAAAACTTATCAACCAAAAAAATGATAGAAATGGAGGATATGTTTAAGCCCATATATATCAAGTCCCTAAAATGACATCGTATAAACAGCAGTCTAAGAAAGTAGTCTAATAGTTCATAATTCATGTATAACTCACAATAATGGCGAAATGACTGATTAATTGAGCTGGCAGACGCAATGAGGGCTACAGGTTTGAGACCAGCAAAAAAAAATCTTTCATTTATTAATTTCGTACAATTTGCATTCATTGTAATTCCTAGTTTTAATCCCTCTTTGGCAATATGGTCTCACTTTTAGACCACACTTTATATTGATAATAGGTGCACTGTGGAACTACAAGCAAGATGTATTAATATGTGCTCCGCTGTGCGTTTCTCTCTATCTTTACCTTTTATCACACCTTTGCCTCTGAATCTCCGAAATCCAATTTTCTTCTCTTCCTTAATGGAGGCCAGTTGTCATCAGTGGGATATATTGGCCTTTGCTTGTCTTCTCTCACACGCACACATTGCCTTTTATTTCTGTCTGTGCTCATTGTGTGAAGTAGAGCATGAGTAAAAGGGATGCTTCGCTGACTCTCAGTCGGAGTAAAGCACATCGGGGAGATGAAACATTCATTCTGGTGGCCCTCTAGAGTCGTCCACCACAACAGCAGTGTTAGAGAGCACAGTCCCACTTCACATCCGACGCTAACCGCAGGATTCAACACCTTACCAGCTGTGTTAACAATGCATTTCAGAGCTGATTCTGTATTGCCAGTGTATTAAATCATACAGTATGTACTCAAGTCTAGTTCAGAGGGTAATATGTATACTTAAAGGGATAGTTCACACCAAAACGATACATTGTCACCATTTACTTACCCTTAACTTGTTCCAAACAAAAGAAGATATATAAATATGGAAGCCAGTAGCCATTGACTTCCATAGTATTTGTTTGTAAAGAAATTTGGAAACCAGTAGCCATTGGCTTCCATAGTATTTGTTTATATAGAAATTTGGAAACCAGTAGCCATTGACTTCCATAGTATTTGTTTATATAGAAATTTGGATACCAGCAGCCATTGACTTCCATAGTATTTGTTTATATAGAAATTTGGAAACCAGTAGCCATTGACTTCCAGAGTATTTTTTTATATAGAAATTTGGAAACCAGTAGCCATTGACTAGTATTTGTTTATATAGAAATTTGGAAACCAGCAGCCATTGACTTTCATAGTATTTGTTTATATAGAAATTTGGAAACCAGTAGCCATTGGCTTCCATAGAATTTGTTTATATAGAAATTTGGATACCAGTAGCCATTGACTTCCATAGTATTTGTTTATATATAATTTTGGAAACCAGTAGCCATTGACTTCCATAGTATTTGTTTATATAGAAATTTGGAAACCAGTAGCCATTGACTTCCAGAGTATTTGTTTATATAGAAATATGGGAACCAGTAGCCATTGGCTTCCATAGTATTTGTTTATATAGAAATTTGGAAACCAGTAGCCATTGGCTTCCATAGAATTTGTTTATATAGAAATTTGGATACCAGTAGCCATTGACTTCCATAGTATTTGTTTATATATAATTTTGGAAACCAGTAGCCATTGACTTCCATAGTATTTGTTTATATAGA
>CAIGQQ010037820.1:2949755-2979161 GCA_903798035.1 Danio albolineatus | reverse complement strand
GTCCATAGTATTTGTTTATATAGAAATTTGGAAACCAGTAGCCATTGGCTTCCATAGTATTTGTTTATATAGAAATTTGGTAACCAGTTGTCATTGACTTTAATAGTATTTGTTTTTTCTAACTATAGAAATCAATGTTGGATATCTGTATCCAACATTTATCAACACATCTTTTGTGTTCAACTGACTAAAGAAACTCATAAAGGTTTGGACTTTAAGATAAGAAACTGCAGATGAATAGGTTAAAAAACATGTAAGGGCACCTATTATGAAAATCAACTTTTGTAAGCTGTTTGAACAGAACTGTGTGTAGGTATAGTGTGTCCACTGTCATATTGGAGTGATATAAACCCAACAAGTCTCTTTTTTTTTATTTCCTGACATAAAAATAGTACTCAAATCCCTGTGGTTTTGAGGCCCACCGCAACGTGACGTAGGATTGCGGTTTTCCCTACCCACCAAATTGATTGACAGGCGCCATGTTTTTATAATACCATGTATACACACGTCTACAGAACATTTTTTTGCAAAGAAACTTGCTACAACTCTCTGTGATTTTTGTAAGTTTTATAAGTTTAAAACGCTTTTAAAACAGAGCATGTTTATAATAGAGTAAAATTACTATCTAATACTCACAATTTTGGATGTACTGCAGTAGAACAGACCCACATGTGGGAACGGTGGGCGGGGAGAAGCAGCTCTTTTGCATTTAAAGCCACAGGCTACAAAAACATCTGCACTGTACTCAGACACCAAAATGGGCAGATTCTGGAGGCTGTAATAAATTATCTGATGGGTGTGAAACTTTACAGACACATTTTGGAGACACAAATGGCTTATCTTACATCTTGTTAAAGGGGTAAAATAGGTCATGCAAAAACATTTGAATGGAAGCTGTTTGGACAAAAGTGTTTGTAGGTATAGTGTGCCCAATTTGTAATTGAAATCTTCAGATGCAAATTATTAAACTGCAACAACCACAAGAATTAAACATGTGTTTTAAATTAGACTTGTGAAAAACTAGAGTAAAAAAATGCAGGGCCAAATCTGTCCAAATCTAAATAAATTATATTCATTCATTTTCTTTTTCGGCTTAGTCCCTATTAATCAGGGGTCGCCACAGCGGAATGAACCGCCAACTTATCCAGCACATGTTTTTACGCATCAGATGCCCTTCCAGCTGCAACTCATCACTGGGAAACACCCATACACTCTTATTCACACACATACGCTGACAATTTAGCTATTCACCTATAGCGCATGTCTTTGGACTTGTGGGGGAAACCCGCGTGAACATGGAGAGAACATTCAAACTCCACACAGAAAAGCCAACTGATCTAGCCAAGGCTCGAACCAGCATTTCTGACTACCATTTTTGTTTGTGTTCTTTCACCAGAGTGTTCGGGGGAAGACGGTGTCTCTGTGGTCTTTCATCAATAGTGACACATCCTTATATATAAACCCCTTCTACACGCCAGAGTCCAGTCGGGTGCTGTACCCTGTAGCCAGCATGCGCCACCTAGAGCTATGGGTCACTTACTACATCCGGTGGAACCCGCGCATACAACACCAGGTATATACACTGACACTTCACAGTCAGGTGCAGTCCCTATGCATTATTCAAGCTGACTTTTCGGGTTTATATACATACAAAGGGACGCTTGAAGGAGAATAAAATGGCATGTGTATCTTTTCTTAAGTGGGTGTTTTTGCCTCTGGGTAGGATTGGGAGAGGAAGAGTGTGTGTGTGTGTGTGTCTGTGTGTGTGTGTGTGTGTGTGTGTGTACATCCGATTCAACGGTGCAGAAAATCTTCTCTCTCCAGTTTAATTACGTCCTGACTGGCACCACAGTGAACTGCCACTCAAACTGTCCTTATCACTAGACACACACACACACATACACACACATATGCATGCATTCTGTAAGTGGTTTCTCAAGAGCCAATCCAGCATTGGCATAAATAAGCATGTTACCATGTTAGTCATAACAAACATTAATGCTGTTAACCAGTATACATGTAAAATTCTAAATAATGGACAGATTAGCAATAAAATGTATTGAGAACAGGCCATAATCTTACTTTAAACTACTAAACTGTATATTCTTTTCACAGATATTTAGGGGAAATCACAGATTAATTAAACGTTTTTAAAAATTGTCAGAGCTAGTATGCTATAATAGTATATAAGAGTAGCCTACCTTTGACCTGCATTTGTTAATGTAGTAATTTTAATGTTTAAATTACTAAAACATCTTGATCACAAATGTGTAAAACAGATGTTTAAAGGAAAGATATAAAATTGATAAAGATTTACAATGTACAATTAATTTAAAATAATTGTTTTGGTATTTATAGAAAAGTGATCAATAAAGTGAGTCATTCGATCATGTTTTTTGAATTTAAATATGCCTCACAGGATTTTTGTCATACTGTATACATTTTTATAAGATTTGATATTTAACACAGTGCTTCTATAAATAAAAGAAGTCATAGTAAATACAAGTATAATGGGTCACACTTTACAATAAGGTTCATTAGTTAATGTTAAATAATGCATTTACTAACATGAACAAACAATAAACAATACATTTACTACAGTATCTGTTCATGTTAGTTAACGTTAGTAAATGAAAATACAGTTGTTTATTGTTAGTTTATAATAACTCGTGGTGCATTAACTAATGTTAACAAACATGGACTTAATGTTTAATTATGATTATTAAATGCTAAACAAGTGTTGTTCATGTTAGTAAATGCATTAACTAATGAACCTTTTTGTAAAGTGTTACCGTATAATCATTATTTTGTTCAGAAAGAAATGAAACGGGACATTTTATGATGTACTGGTGTGAAAATAAGTTGTATCATGCTTTATATATTTTATTATTAAGTTATTTAGTTGTTATTTTAATTAATTGTTGTTTTACTACTTAGCTCATTTTATTGTAGACACCAAAACGGATTATTGATTAAAATGTTAATTTTAATGATTTATGATTTTAGTCAACTGTTATAATCCTATTATTAGCATCAAGAATTTTAAGATGCAGATATTCATATTTTTTTAGAGTCAAAAAGTGTTTTTGCTGTCCTCTAGTGGTTATTTTTTTCACCGTTCCCACTTCTCATATCTGCATGTCTGTGTATATTTGTTCACATCAGCAACAGAGTCCTGTGGAGCAGCGCTACAAGGAGCTTCTGGCATTAAGGGATCAGTACCTGAAGAAACTGGAGGAGCTGCAGCTCTCAGACTCTGCCCCTTCCTCCACCCACTTGACGAACAGCTCCACCCCCAATGCCACCACGCCCAATCAGCACATCACACACCTACAGACACCATTTTGATCGCAAACTGTTAATGACATTGGACACTTGTACATAGCAATAGCGATTAGTTATGGTAATACGATTAGTAGTGATGTCGACGATAACAAAAACAATTATGCAATAAATCACAGTACAGCCTTCATCGTGCAAAAAAAACAAAGTTACGTGAAAAGATTAGCCTTAAAGTGACAGTGCCGCATACCAAGGATGGAAATGAGTCGTGTGGGTATCCAAGAATTCACTTGGATATTGTAATTGTCATGTGACTGTGATTGAAAGCTGACGGACGGATGTGATTTCTGTGCTGCGTTATGTGTGTTGCTAGGGTTCTACATCTGAATGGAGAACATTTTTGAATGTTGAGTTCTATTGAGATGGTGTTCAGAGAGTGCTGGTTTCGTTTACAGCGTTGTAAACTTTAGTCTAAATGGTGTCCCGTCAATCTCGCATCAAGCAGGGTCCTCAAACTTCGGCAGAGCAATCGGTAGACTTTGTTTAACACCTTGACACACTCAAATGACTGACCTCATGAGGTAAAGGAAGTTGATGCGCCGTCTAAATGTCTTACTTTTTTCCACCATAAATGTCATTCGCTGATAAGGGGAGTGTGTGTTATGGTCGGAAAATGTCCTGACGCGATTAACGTTAGCTTGTGGAACAGAACCAGGGTTTTTTTAAACAAGCGACACAGATACCTTTTTGGTGCCTTCACTCAAATCTGAGGTTTTCAGGTGTATATTTTATAGATTTGTTTTTCTCTTTATGGCAGCATTAGTGGTAGTACAGAATGATTTCCATTCACTGTGCGGTTTTGGTTGTTTATTTTTTTTCTCCTGGCGAGATCTGGAGATTGACAATTTTAAGCCCTACATGAGTTGGGCTTGGGGTTTTACCCCATAAAACGACGTGCAGTTGCCACAGAAAGCAAATATTTTGTTTCTGATGGAGCTGACAGTATTGCTCCCAAAGAGACGTAGCATTGTTTGCAAAGTCTATTGGGTAGGAGGAGAGGCTGGGATGTGAAGTGGTGTGTTTGGACTTTCCCATATTCAGTCTTTTCTTGAGGAAGAGAGCGGTGACTGAATTCTTGCGCTGCCTCGGAAAACTGAACTTCTAAAGACTTTGACCTCAATGAGGCTATGAAGATTATTAAACCATAGTGTGTGAAGATGACAAAAGTTCAATAAACAAACAAACCATTTGCGGTTGGTTGTTTTTAGGGGGGATAAAAGACAGAAATCTATTTTTTGTTTTGTACAAGCACCAGAACTATGTAATTACCTCAAGCAAAAAAACTATTTTACTGTTGAAAGTTCTATTGTTGTAAAATATAATTATTTTATTCAGTGTAAAAATTGACAGTTTTATAAAAAGGAAAGTAATTAGAATAAAAAAAAACATGTTTTGGATGGTTTTGGTAATTGTAGGTAATTTGTCGGACATCCTCTTACATATAATTTCTTTTCTTTTTTTTAAATGGGCATTTAGTTTTTGCTTTGTAACATTTTAAGGATCTGAAAACGATCTGATTCTGTAGGGAATTCTTTTGTTCTCGATCCCATCGCTTTGTGGGTGAGATTGAGTGAAGGAAAGCTGCACTCAGTTGTTTTTTTTTGTTTTTTGCTGACATTATCTTAAGTTAGACATAATAGTTTAAAGGGATTTATTTGTGTTTTGTATTCCCACATGTATCCTTTATTTGTTGGCCAGCTATTGTTCTGTACATAATGCTGATTAAATTAATTTAAAGAGTTCACATTGAAACGACTGTATGCTCATTTTTTGTACTCAAGCATTCTGATTGCATGACGTTTAACAGGTGTTTAAATGAAGTACTTAAAACCTTTAAACTGTACTTTGAATTCATCTATTCCTTTCTAAAGCAAATCTGAAAACATTTAAAAGGTAATTTAAGACCTACAAATGTGCATGACTGTAGTGTAAATGTGTACACCAATCACCAAATCTGATTTGGAATCATTTACTCACCCTAGTTCAAAATCTATTTGAGTTTCTTTCTTTTGTTAAACACAAAAGAAGGTATTTTGACAAATACTGGTATCTTGGCACCCATTGATTTCTGTAGTAATGTTTTCCTTCCATTTAAGTCTTATTTAGTAATATAGTTTATATTGTATTTCATTTTTAACAGAAGAAAGAAACTCATAAATGTTTAAAACCACATGACCATAAACGATGAGATAACTTTCATTTTGTTATAAATTATCCCTTTAAATATACCAGGTGTGTATTCCAACCAACTTATTGAATTTGAGCTAACTAATGTAACACTAACATACATTAATAGCTTTAATATTTGTAGGCCCATCATCAACCTAATCACATGCCGACAAAATGGAAAATTGATCATAACGTTAAACAGTAACAGATATTTTCCAATATTAATCTTAAACATATTAAGTAACAATTGTGTTTACTCTCTGTACAAATGAATGTATCTTAACTGTGGTTTCAGAATAAGACAGAGTATGGGCGACTAACCTGTGACAGAGGAGCTACAGCAGCTTAAGAAAAACACCTGTCACTCCTCTCAGGTAAGAACAACAAACACGAGGGAATAATTTGCTATGGTTCACCAATATTTGGGGGGGTAAAAAAAGTTTTGCCTAGTCTAAAGACTCTTGCAAGCAAGCATCCGGTCTTGTATTAACTGTTCTGAATAATGGTGGTTGTACAGGTGTGAGGGATATTTCTGGCCCCTTACCAAGTGAGCATCATTAAAAACACCACAGCCTTAGTAAGTATTGTTTGCCACGGTCCTATCTGTCAACGTATGGTCACAGTATTGGCCCATTTTGTACAAGTTTTCCTAATAAAGTGAATAGTCAGTATAGAGTTTAAAAGAAGCGGTGAAAAATGCTTTAAGTTACAGTAGTATGATATAATAATGCAAAGAGTAATCTTTGGCTACCATTAGTCTAATATGGCTGCTGTTAGTCTAATCTAAAGAGTGACGTTTATGTGAATTAAGCTGAACTGAATTTAAACAGTGATATTTGTATTAAACTACAACCTTATTCTACCACTACTCTCCCACCTGCCTGATTTGCTGGAATGTTACACAATCTAAAATATTATGGCTTTTTTATTATTAGTTTCATCTATGTTGCTGCTTAGGAGCAATCTACAAATTATAAAGCATATAGAAATAGACTAAATTAATTAAAACCACCAGTCTAGAGCTAATTATTATTGCTAAACATCTTACTAAAGCATAATATTTTGTGGAAACCGTGAAACGTTTTTTTTTTTAAATTATTTATTCATTGAGTATTATACAATTATTCAAATGCTTAAACCCAATATGTTACAGCTTACATGCTGATCTAACGGGGTGATGGCGGGAGGGGGGTTCGTCATGGCCGCTTCCTTGATATAAATAAAGAAGAGAAACGCTATTTGTCGGCGCAGAACAGGAAGCAGAGACAGAACCGCAGACTGCAGCGTACAGAGATGACTTCCTAAACACACACACATTCAGCTCGTTCACCAGAGAAGCTCAAACACATCCACATCCTAAAAGACAGAGCTCGGGAAGCTGATAAATGGAGAAGCAGCAGCAGCATCATCCGTCGGGTTCAGAGAGTCCGGTGCTCCCGCCTGTCCCGAGAAAACCGCGAAACCTCGGAGGAGGAAACCCTGCATCTCGACAGGACAGCGTGGATTCATTAGACAGGTGCGTGTGATGGTTCTATCCGAACATTTATAATTATAACGTGAATTTTTCATTAATAAAGCTGTTTTCGGCGCACACGCGCTCGATTCCGTCGACATCCCTGTCGTGATAAACAATTTACACGCGTATTGTCTGTGTATTTACACTATATGCTCCACATTACAGTTTAATCCTGCACTCACTAACATTAAAACAGTTTTTATTAAAACTAAACGCTTTCTGTTTATCGGGAAAAAGGCATAACGTAACGTTACGTCCTCCCATCCTCAGTAAGATAGTAACCGTTATTATCAGTTTTTGAGAGAGAGGCTTTTAATATCACATTAAGATAGTATTAGTTTAAAGATATAATGGAAGTAGTGATAAATATGTTGCTGTTGCGCTTTTAGATAATGAAAGATGAGACTGTGTGTGTGACACATTTCCCTGACCTCATATCGCCATCTGTCATATTCAGTCCACAGGATGTCAGCACTGTACGTAATACACACACACACACACACACACACACAAACACACATCAGACAGCCATGGCCGTATTAAGTCTGTAGTTTGATTAATCACAGGTTATGGCAGATGCATTGACCGAAACTTTAGTATGAGTGTGTGATGATTGTTTCTTTTTTCAATCAGTCCCACTGGGTCTCATGTGGAGTGGTGTAAACAGCTGATAGCAGCCACTATCTCTAGCCAGATCACCAGCGGAGTCCCTCCAGAAGCCTTTCACCGGGAATCCAAGGTTAGCATACTTTGCACCCTTCATCAGGTCTACATTGTTGATGAATGAATAAAGGGTGGTGTATAGTTAGTTGGTCATCATTACCTCAAAATAATAGGTACCGGTTTTTGACATTTTTCAAAATATCTAGTTTTTGCAGTTGACAGATTTGAAACAAGATGAGGGTGATTAAATGAAGACATTATTATAAACATTAATTTCATTTGAAACTATTAAGGACACTTGTTATTTGCTTTGTAGATTGTCTTTAATTTTCTATATATTAAAACAAATATTAAAATGATTGCAGTTTTACAGTTTTTTCCCCATCTTCTGGGTGAAAACAAACTCAAATGCATTATGATGAGGGTTAAGCTTGGATACAGCGTTCAGAATGAATGTTTTTTGTTGTTGTTGTTGTTGAGAGTTTAATCTGAGAGTGAGCCATTATGATATTGTGTTTTTGATTTGACAGATTGGGAAGAAGATAGATACTAGGGTAAGGGTGATGGTGGTTGGTGTTTTTCAGTTTGCTTTAACCACTGCTCTGCCCTGCTTTGAGCTAAAAATTTGAGAATACATAGCAGCACACATTTATATCTAATGTTTTAGCACTGCTTATACTGTAGTTTGCTTTACCTTTGTGTGTGTTCTTGTCTTCTGCACAGTCTGTTTGTACAGTTAAATGTTTGTCTGTTGTTTATAATCCCTTGTGAAATGTCATCGATCATGTTTTATTTGTGTATTCAAAAACAACAAAAAAGAAACTTCTATTTGCCTGTGTTTAGCAGCTAATGGGGGTGGAGCAAATCAAATGGCTATTACTGTAATACATATAACTATTTTCATTATTAAAAAAAATATATATGTGCATGTTATGTAAAGTGGTAAGGGTTACAAATGTCTATTCTCACAGACGCTGAATTTATTTGATCAAAAATAGATTTGAACAGGAATATTGTGAACATAACATTTTTTAAAATGGTATTTGTTACTGTAAAGGTGATGCTTAATAGTAATTTTTTATGATATCCTGAGTTATCATCAAGCTTGAAAACAATTTTTAAACAGTTTTTGAATTAAAATCTTTGTTGGAGCTCACAAGAACAACATTTGTTTGAACAATAGAGTGTTTATACTTAATTTTATTCATTATAAATTAAGTCGGTAGCACAATTGCCTCACAGCAACAAGGTCGCTGGTTCGAGCCCTGGCTGGGTCAGTTGGCATTTCTGTGTGGAGGATGCAAGTTTTCCCCGTGTTGGCATGGGTCTCTTCCAGATGCTCCAGTCTCGCCCACAGTCCAAATTATTATTTATTTTAGTTTTGAAAAAATTCTAAATGTCGATTTTGGGAATTAATTACTACTTAAAATTATCTTGACATTTTTGTTTGATTCAGTCCAATCTGTGTCTGTTTGTTTTGGTGTTCTCCCATGTTCATGAAAGTGTGTGTGTGTGTGTGTGTGTGTGTGTGTGTGTGTGTGTGTGTGTGTGTGTGTGTGTGTGTGTGTGTGTGTGTGTGTGTGTGTGTGTGTGTGTGTGTGTGTGTGTGTGTGTGTTTGTAACTCATGTTTGTCTGATGTTTATGTGTGATCTCCAGGTATCCAAGAGGCCAAACTTAAGGGTAAGGCTCCAGAATTTGCCATTAGCACAGATCTCCTAGTGTAGTTGTGATGGTTGAGCAGCTGTATGCTTTCTGTTTTCTCTCTGCCTCCTTAAATCACACTTCCTGTCTCTGTATGAGGATTTGACCTTTCAGTCCTAAAGAGGAGCTAATATTTTCTGCATTCTTTCTCTTTCCTTTCCCCAAAACTGATGCTGGAACCTTTCAACAAACCTTGTCTTTTTTTTCTCTGTTTCTTCTTTTCTTCTCTTCCTCATGTGTTCTGTGTTTGTCCTGCGGCCGGTGCTCAGTCTCAGGACTCTGGTGAAGAAGGCTGTCAGTTTGACAGTGATTGTGAACTGCAATCTCAAACTCCGGCAAGTTTCTTTGGCTTCACGCATACTCTAACTATACTCTGTCTTCTAGTTTCTGCTTTATTGCCAGCTAGCTGGATTATAATTAAGATTGTTTTGTGTTTTATGATGCAAAATAGATTTTATGTGATTGAGAAGAATGCAATCAGTGGCTACAACCGTTTTGGCAATCTAAAAAAAACATATAGAAACAAAAGTAAATGAATACCTCCTGATGATACATTGAGGTCATATGAAGCAAAGCGACCAGCAAGAAACTGAATACTACAACATTTTTATTTTAAAGTAAAGCAACATGATAAAGTCTTGAGTGTTCACCAGTCACATATTATTGTTCTGAATATTTAAGTACAATTTTGTTTTGTCAGGAGCCATGGGCGTTGCCTATAAACAGTTGAAAAAATTATTAGACCTACTGCTAAATTTGTATTCTTTTTCAGAAATTTTCCAAATATTTTTAAACGTAAGAGTTTTAATAACTGTCTATATTAATTCTTTTTCCACTGCACCATGACTTTACAGTATATTCTATACTGTACATTATATCTGATAAGTGACATAACTTTTGTCTAAGAAAAGTCAGACCTTACTGTCCTAGTTAAATACTTAAAAATTAAGGCATGATTATATTTTATTTTGGTAAAATAAGCATAATCTAGTGGCCTTTGCCTTTCATATAAGTCACTTCTAATACCAAATGGCCAACAAAAAGTCAAGTTATTATTTGTTGCTCCTAAAATTTGAATAGGTGACAAGGCTTTTGTCAGGTAGTGTACATAATATTTTATTAGTTATTTTTCAAGATACTAGTTATCAGCTTAAAGTGCACTTTAAAGGCTTAAATAAATAGGTTAATTAAACGAGTCATTGGACATTAGTGATTTTTGTTCTTTAGCCAATCGAAAAAAAATAATTTTTAAGGTGTATTAATATTGACCTTAGCAGTTAAAAAATACAAATAAATAAATATACATATAATCCGTTTGGAAATATTTGAAATAGAAAAAACATTTCAGAGGAGGGCTAATAATAGTGTCCTCAGCTGTATGATTTGTTTATACTCTCGAAGTGTCAGAATGACTTGCATTATATGAATCGCCAATGACAAGGGAGAATTTCTTTTGATGCAATAAGCAGATTAAAAATGCATCACTTCTCAAAAGTACATTCTTTCAAAGAAAATAACTGCTGTTACTGTTGTCTTTATTTCTTATAGCAAGTATTCAGGGATGTTCGACGGCCGGCCCCCATGGATGAAGTCCCACTGGTCCCCGGAGAGACAATCAAAACCACTGGTATGATGGATGAGCCTCTGTGACTCTTGTTTCCTGTTTCGGCTTGTTTGGTGGTGTTGTTTTCCATCTGTTGTCTTTTGTCTCTGCAGTTAAAGATGTGATGTATATCTGTCCTTTCTCTGGAGCCGTGACCGGCACACTCACAATCACAGACTACAAGCTCTACTTTGTCAGTTCAGAGCGGGTACGGAGCAGAAATCTGTTTTTCGTTCTCTTTGTTTATCTTAAGATCAGTACATTGTCTTGATATTGTGCCTTACTCCATTCATCTCTTTGCAGGATGCACCTTTCATATTGGATGTGAATTTGGGTGCAATCAGCAGGTTGGAGACTTTCAGTGTACAGAGTCTTGGAGAGAATACCAGTGGCATGGAGATCGTCTGTAAGGTCAGATGCACCAGTTAGGGTTTAATGATAGACAGAAATGATGGTAGATTATATTCAGTTCACACTAGAGATTGTACTCCATGGTTCGTTGTTGTTGGGGAACAACAGTTCATTCATTCATTCATTCATTTTCTTGTCGGCTTAGTCCCTTTATTAATCCGGGGTCGCCACAGCGGAATCAACCGCCAACTTATCCAGCATATTTTTTACGCAGCGGATGCCCTTTCAGCCGCAACCCATCTCTGGGAAACATCCTTACACACATTCACACTCATACACTACGGGCAATTTAGCCTACCCAATTCACCTATACCACATGTCTTTGGACTGTGGTGGAAAACAGAGCACCCGGAGGAAACCCACGCAACCACAGGGAGAACATGCAAACTCCACACAGAAATGCCAACTGACCCAGCCAGGGCTCGAACCAGCGACCTTCTTGCTGTGAGGCGAACGTGCTACTCACTACGCCACCGTGGCGCCCCGGGAACAACAGTTTTAACCCAAAAAGGATTGGTGTGACAGATGAAGAAGAGTCAGATTAAGAAATTCAGTGAAAAAAGTTTACTGAAGATAGTTTGCAGTTTCATCAGCAGAAGCCAGCGTCAGCACAGAGTTCATAGGCCACTCTGCTTACACTCTCAAAACAACAACAATTATACTGTAATATGCATCTCTAACATATCATACATATGGGTGTTTTAACCTAATTGGTTGAAACATAGTTAGACTTTCCACATGTATGCATACAATCTCGAACAATATCTTCAATGATTACTTAACAGGAAGATATTTCTGTGGTCAGGAAGTGAAGAAGGATTTTAAATTTAGCTCGTCTTCAAGTCTCCACCTAAGAAGAACACACACACATACTGTACACAAAGAATACTTATCTACTTCAAGGCTGTCCTGCGTTCTAGTAGGCATCTGTTCATTCATTCATTCATTCATTTTCTTTTCGGCTTAGTCCCTTTATTAATCTGGGGTCACCACAGCGGAATGAACCGCCAACTTATCCAGCATTTGTTTCACGCAGTGGATTCCCTTCCAGCCGCAACCCATCTCTGGGAAACATCCATGCATCCTCATTCACACACATACACTACGGACAATTTATCTTACCCAATTCACCTGTACCGCATAACTTTGGACTTGTGGGGGAAACCGGAGCACCCGGAGGAAACCCACGCAACCACGGGGAGAACATGCAAACTTCACACAGAAATGCCAACTGACCAAGCCGAGGCTCGAACCAGCGACCTTCTTGCTATGAGGCGAATGTGCTTCTCACTACGCCACCGTGGCGCCCGGCATCTTTTCAGGAAAGTTAAGTAAACATAGAAGACTACTACAGACGCAGCTTCTCTTATAACAGAATCATTTAAATAATTATTGCTTTAACACAGTAATATTCATATCTAATGACAGCTGTTCAAGTAGCATTAAATGTCCAGGTCCACATGAGAGGTTTCCGTAACGTGGCCTTTAAATAGGCCTGAAGATCCTGAGGAAGCAAATTACTTGGCATACAGAAAAAGAAATGACACGCATATCATTCCAGTTTTACTCTGAAGAACGATGGCACTAAGGTCAACAAATAATAGGCCCTTAAACACAAATTCGACTTTATTAATAATCATAAAGTCACAAGAAAGGATATGTATTAATTTATCAGAAAATCCACTTTTTCACTATCCTCGTTTATCAGGGGTAAAATTGCCCTTATGTTGTACTGTACTACTTGGTTGTGTGAGAATTCTCTTTTTCTCCTTTTTTTCCTCATTCAGTTTAGTTGTTTTTATCATGCTTCTTTGATCACACACATTAACATGTAGTTTAATTGTTTACTCTGTTTTTAAAAAAATTCTCACATTATTTTCATTCCTCCCAAGGGGTTTATGGGTGGGACTGGGTTCCTATTGTTGTTTAGTTCTAGCTTGGCATAAAAAAAAGTAAAAATGCAGACAATGTTTGCTCTTTGTATTGTTGTTTGTTTTTTATATCATACCTGTATGTCTAATAAAGCATATATTTTTTAAAAAGTCATGATTTGGTATGATGTTTTCCAAAACAGATTAATTTTTTTTATCTTTATTTAAAAGTGTTTACTGAAGAGATTTTGCCTTTAAATTCAATTATATAATGTCATCTTGTAAAAATAATACTACTACTGAAAACAGAGTCCATACTAGTACATTCAAATTCATAATTAATCATGATTAAGACCTCGCCAAAAGTTCACGTAAAATTGTATTATTGTATAAGCTATTATAAATATCAACAGTCACATATTCATATAAATATCAACAGTCACACAGTCTCCATATTAACAATCTGTAATCTTTCTCAATAGGATATGAGGAGTCCCAGGTTTGCTTATAAAAACGAGGAACAGAGCAAACTGGAGATTTTGGAAACATTGACAAAGTATGCCTTCCCGCTGTCCAATGATCTGGTATGTCATGACTCCAGTCTGTGCAGTGATTGACTGCTAGATCTGTCAGTAATAGACTAATTACTGTGCAGTGGGTTCATGCTTTTTGTTTTGTTTTCTTTGTCCAGTCCCTGTTTGCCTTCCAATACAAAGAGCAGTTTCCAGAGGATGGATGGAAGGTTTATGATTCATTGGCAGAGTATAAAAGAATGGTGAGACATGCACATTGCTGAAAAACAGTAAAGTTGACTGAATACATTGAATCACAATAATACTGCTTCATTCTGCTCTCATGTCCTTTTCATTTCTCCTTTTTTTTAATTGTCTCCATACTGTCTGCAGGGTTTACCGAATGAAAGCTGGACTATCAGTAAGATCAACAGTAATTATGAAGTGTGTGACACTTATCCCGCTCTGCTCGTCACCCCAGCCAGTATTAAGGAGGAGGAGATCCGACGAGTGGCCTCTTTCAGAGTCAAACACCGTATCCCGGTAAGTGAGAGGAAGTGTGCGTCTGCGCTTTTCCACTTATTGTTGATTTTACACATTGCTGTCAAGTGTTGTCAGCACTTCATATTAATTACACATTTAACAACAAACCGATCTGGGGAAATAAACAGAAAGCAACAGTCGGGTTCTAGAAGTAAAAACATTCATTTTTCTGCAAATTGTTGTGAGCTTGAGGTTGTTTATTGATTATTTACGTTTGTTGAATCCATCTGTTTTCATTAATTCAACTTATTTTATTATTAATATTATTTTTAAAACAATCATGTATAGAAGACCTTTCTGCAGTGAGAGTAATAGAGTAATGTGAAGCGACAAATTCAGCTTTCAAACACAAAAAAACATTAAAGATTTTATCATCAATGACAAATTCATGCCTGCACATTAGGTGGTGTTCTGTTCACCTGTTTTTGTTTCTTAAGTATGCATTTTGTCTATGTAATTTCTAGTTGGTTTTAACCTCATCCACTGCACAATATACAACAGTAAATAAACAAACAAAAAAAGACTGGTACTATACCAAAACTATCTATATTCCTTGCTTAAAACTTTTACATATTAACCCTTTATAGCAGTAGTCCCCGACCTTTTTATCACTGCGGACCAGTCAACGATTTACAATTTTACCATGTGCCTGTACATAGATTGCTAGGTGACCATCAACCATTTCTCAGAGGATGACACGCTGACAAAGCATTGCTGCAACTCAAGAAAATTAAAAAGCACTGCAGTGTTTGTGTGCTCTATGTTTGTCTAAAAGATAATTACAGTCTACCGAAATCTTTATATTCTATACAAAGTATAAAGCTGATCGGTCAGTCACGTGGCTCACGCCACGCACTCACGCCTTCAAGGGCGCTCCAGAATGCTGCGAGTGCATTGCGAGTCACGTGACCCCATTGGAAATAATGAATGTGTGCGGAAAAGACACGATATGTGAACAACCTCTAAACAGCCTTCATCATTTGTGTTCTCAAGCAGTTGATCTTCTTCTCATGCAGACATGCTGAATTCACCTGATTTGTTGACAAACGGATCCATTCCTTGGCAGTTCGTGGGTCTTTTATCCTTTGCAAAGAAACTTTCCAAAGATGTCTGTTTCTTACTCATTTTGTTAGCGTGTAGGTTAAATTTGGGAATGACGGAGATGTAACTAAGAGAATGCAGTCATTTTTTAAAATAAAAGATCATTCAGACTATAAATTAAAGATGATAAATAAAATAGAAATAATTAATGATTTCTTATGCGGCCTGATACTAATAGATCCACAGACCGCTACCGGTCTGCGGCCTGGGGGTTGGGGATCACTGCTTTATTGATCACTTATTGAAACTTTTATGACTTAAAAAGATAATAATAAACATATGTTGTCATTAGTGTCATTGAAAATCACTTCATAACTTCAATCGGGATAATTGTATAGTCATGTGTTTAGTAATTATGTTGAATCAATGAAAGCAGTTATATCTTCTTTTTATTCAACAACTACTATGGGGATTTCCAGGGTTTCTTAGTGTTTTTTTTTTTGTTTGTTTGTTTTGTTTCTGCTTGTGAGAGTGCCTGCTGGCTGTTGGATGAGATTTACTACTGATCAAACACCCATGCTTCCCTGACAAGTTGTGCATCACAATCTCAGCTTTTGTTGAACTGCGATTACAATTTCATATGGATTATTCTTGCAGCATTATCAATTGTCAAATTTGTGCTTTTGTATGGTTCTCTTATACTTTACTTGTTTCAGGTCCTCTCGTGGATCCACCCAGAAACTCAGGCCACTATAGTCCGGTGTAGTCAGCCCATGGTGGGCCCGACAGACCGCCGCTGTAAGGAGGATGAGCATTACCTCCAGACCATCATGGATGCCAATGCACAGTCTCATAAACTCACCATATTTGATGCTCGGCAGAACACTGTGGCTCATAATCACAAGGTGAAAGTGATTTTTATTTATGCTTTATTTAATTTTTTTTGTAGAGATAAAGGGAAAGGTTTTTAGTGGCTTTCATCCATAACACATACTCTCGCATGTTGTTTCCTACAAATGTAGTTTTAAATTATTGAGCAGCCATCTGTGCTAATGTGGATATGAGTCAGGAGGTAAAAATGGAAACCACAATTCTTCTCTTCTTGCTTTCTGCTGCTTCATGCCACAGACTAAAGATGGAGGTTATGAGAATGAGAATTTCTACCCCAACATGGAGCTGAATTTTCTGGAGATCCCTAACATTCATGTCATGAGAGAGTCCCTGCGCAAGCTGAAGGAGGTGGTTTACCCCACCATAGAAGAACACCGCTGGCATTCAGCCATAGATGCCACACACTGGCTGGAGTACATACGGGTAAACAACAATCATTTTTACCAAGAGCAAATCCAGTTCCTGCTTAGAGGTGTACGATTACTGTGATCTGTATTAATATTGTAACTGTTGTTACATTAATGGTGTGAATGCTAACATCATAAGTATGCAACTCAATTTGCAGACAACAATCAAAAACATTCTAAGAGCCCAAAAACATTTACCATATAGTGAATACTATTTTAATGTTGCCAGAATTCAAACCGTAAAGCTAAAAATTGTATAGGTCCTGTATAGGTTTTTGTATTAAACAGCATCACACAAACAAGGGTACAGTTTACAGTAGTTTTTTTACTTTAGAGTTACTTTTTAGTTACAGGATTGTCTATTTTTGTTTCTTTTGGCACAGAAATAATTCCAAACAAAGCCAAAGCAGAACATTTGTGCATGTTAAAGCAGCTTTTTAGTTTAATTCCTGAATGAATCTGTTATTTTTTTCATAAGTCAATCAGTTCATGAAAACAGATTCTAAATGAATCAGCCATTTGAACTAATTGAGTGAATAATTCAACGAATCACTCCTTCAGACTGTACTTACTGGCAGTTTTACTGTCATATTTATCCATGACACACCTAAACAAGCACAAAAACACACTCAATATGTATATATAAGATTTGGTCAATGTCCCGCACTTTAGTTCCGCTCAGGTTTATGAGTGTCTCAGAAGAGTAAGAATCAGGAAGCTTGTCAATTAGCTGCTTTTAAAGAAGTCAATTCTCGCTTTCTGTCTGCAGCTTTTGCTTGCGGGTGCGGTGCGGATTGCAGATAAAGTAGAGTCCAGTAAGAGCTCTGTGGTGGTTCACTGCAGTGATGGCTGGGATCGCACAGCTCAGCTCACGTCTCTGTCCATGCTGATGCTGGACTCCTACTATAGGACTCTCAGGGGCTTCCAGGTCCTGCTGGAGAAGGAGTGGATCAGCTTCGGACACAAGTTTGCAGCGGTGAGAGATACAGGGTGTATCACTGAAAGGCAAACTATGTATGAGGGTAGAAAAGTAATTAATGTAATGAGACTGGCAGATGAGTGTTTTCTTGATAATATTTCAGTTATATATTGAGATACACTCAAAGTTTGGGCTCGTTGGCAGTTGATCAAAAATGCAGTAAAACTTTATTAAATTAAGAATTATTATTATGAAATTACTATAAATTACTGTTTTGTTTTGTTTTTATAGCGCATTGGTCATGGAGATGAAAATCACGCCAACTCTGAGCGCTCACCTCTGTTTGTGCAGTTCATAGATTGTGTCTGGCAAATGATGAGACAGGTGAGGTGTTCTTTAAGCACTTCCTGCTTAATTGTAATGTTATTTGTAATGCTACATATAGGTCACATTTTGCAATAAGGATTTGTTAGTTAATGTATTTACTAACATTAACTAACTAATAATAAACAATACCTGCACAGCATTTATTAATCATCGTTCAACATTTACTAATGCATTAGTAACATCCAAATTCATGTATGTTAACATTAGGCAATACACTGTGAGTTATTATGAACTAACAATGACCTACATTTGCATTAACTATAACATGAACAAATACTGTAGTAAATTAACCAACATTAATTAATACAACTTTATTGCAAAGCGCTACCGCATGTATAATAGATCATTTAACCTGATTCCTGTGAATTTCCATAAAATGAATACTCTATTGTGTTCTCAGTTTCCCACTGCCTTTGAGTTCAATGAGCTCTTCCTCATCACCATCCTGGATTACCTCTACAGCTGCCTGTTTGGTACATTCCTTTACAACAGTGAACAGGAGCGAGTAGAAAAGGCATGTACCATTGCACCAATATAGTTTTGATGATGTTCATGTTTCACAGATCATTTTAATGACTGAAAATAGTTCTTAATTAGTTGTTTTGTTATTTTTTTCAGGAAGTGAACCGTAAGACGGTGTCTTTGTGGTCCTACATCAACAGCCAGTCAGAGGATTTCACTAACCCATTTTATGTGGATTATGAAAATCATGTGCTGTATCCACTGGCCAGTCTAAGACATCTGGAGCTGTGGGTTGGATACTACGTACGCTGGAACCCCCGCATGAGACCCCAGGTGAAAACATTTATTAGCAATGAGATGTGGGTTATGTAAAGTCTCTTACGCCCCATTCACACGAGGCTTCAGCGTCAACGCTTGACAAAGGGCATGTCTGAAGTTGGGACTGACGCGATCGTCATAGCAGCGTCAGCCAATGAAGTTAGTCAGCAATCGGCTGCTGTTGAGCTGGGGTATTTGCATACAGCGATCTGATTGGCTGACGCTTCCGTCGGCGCTTGAAGAGTTGAGAAAGTCCCAACTCCTGTAGCGAGCAACGCCTCTGAAGCGGCGCCGAAGGATCCAGAATGCAGTTCAGCAACGCCTGACCTCACCCATTCAAAGTGAATGGGGCGTTATACACTTCAAGCAGAAAACAAAGAACAAATTAGTGTGTTGTTGTTTCAAACTAAATGCTTTGCTCAAAGCTGACTGAATTGCAGAACAAGAAAAAGAAAATGATACTAATAACAAAAATTGACAGCAGTTTAGAAAGCAACATGACAAAAACATTTAAATACCAGCCAGTCAGAAGCACAGAATAATGCACTGCACTCCAACGAAACGGTGAGGCTTATAATCTAATTAATACATATGAAACCTCTCTAACATTATTAAAAGTAAATACTGAGTGACTGACGTTTGTTGGTTTGCACTGAGTCACAGGTCAAACTTTAGCCTATAGCTGCTGCATTCAATATGGCAATAAATGTTACCAAAGCTCACGTTTGTAACACTTAATAATACTGAATAAAGCACATAATCAGTACCTGAGGGGATCGTTGTAGTAGAATTGTTTTTTAAATACTTTATTTATATGATTTTTTAAATAAATTTGCACAGTCCACAACAACAACGAAAACAAATACATAAACATTCCCAACACTATTTTTTTCTTCTCTGGCTTTAACAGAAGAGACACGTAACTAACCTCTGCAAACAAAAAAAGGTCCTCAAGCGTCATACTCTGGCTTTAACAGAAGAGACACGTAACTAACCTCTGCAAACAAAAAAGGTCCTCAAGCGTCATACAAATGTACAGCAAGTGTACATATAGGGTGCATTACCAAAACCCACTCTGTAATGACAAACAAATCAATAAATAAAACAATGTAAAAAGGAAAATGCAAAAATATATACAATACATATACAGGCGAACCATTTAGTGTGTAATAGAAGGAAGGTTCTGTATACTTTTATTACAAGCGAGCCCATTGCGAGAGGCATTACAAGGTTACAGTGAGAGGAAAGAGGGATTCTAAAAAAAATAAATAAATATAAATAAGTCGATAAAAAAGATGGGGAGTGCAGGGGGATCTTTTGAGATTGTATGGGATTAAACATCCTCCTGCTCTAAAAATTGTAAATTATCAACGCATGTAAAAAAGGGAGACCTTGTTTAAAAAATATATATATATATATTTTTGAACCTCTGAGTGTAAATTAGAATTTTTCAAGCTGAATAAAATACATCACTTCTTTGACTCATATACTATGTGTTGGGCGCTCAGTTTTCTTCCAATAGAGAAGAATTAAACACCTTGCCAATAGCAAGTAATCTACATATTGCTTCTTTAAGCACAATAATATTTTCCAGGCAGGTTCCAAAAGTTGTGAACAGGGGGTCATAGACGTATATGCTGTTCTTCAACTGTGAGAAATAAAACCTGAAATTGAAATTTCAGGTGATGGTTAAGACAAAAACTCGTTTTAGTATGAAAAATATTCCTTTTATTGTGTGACGTCTCTTGTGGCTAGAATAGGTTGGAAGCAGGCACGCTCGTCAAACTGGCTACCTGAGTTTGCGTGGACTTGTCGGAGGTGGGACTGGGAGGAAAAAGTGTTTTGATTTTGGAGTGCAATACCTAGTTCAGCCACTGGGTGTCCATCTTACATAATGCATCTTTAAAGTTGTTCATCCCTGTTTACATATATCCTTCTTAAAGCAACATCATATCCCCATAAGTCAAGTTGAAATGGGGAAAAAACAGCCACATACACAATTAATACGAACATATAAAGTCTTTTGCCTTAAACCCCTCTTATATTTGACATCAGCCTTTTGAGGAAACTTAAGTGTTGTTGCTTCTGTTCAGATGCCTGTTCACCAGAACCTGAAGGAGCTGCTGTACCTGCGTGCAGAGCTGCAGAGGAAGGTGGAGGAGCTCCAGAAAGAAGTTTCCTCATCACGCTCCGTCTCCTCGTCTTCAGAGCATGCGTATTCTCCATCACATGGTGGTACACCACTACACTCCTCCGTCTAAAATACATGCATTCTGTGGAAAGGTTCTAGGGACTACAAGGTAACATAGGAATGTAACGCATACATCTATTAGTTTTTTCACTGGATAATACTCTTTAGAGGGCCAACATATGTAAACTTGCATGAAGACGCCAAAAAGTAATAGTCTTCAACACAATTCATTTTTAATGTAGTTGTTTCATCATCAACGTCCTCCTAACCAGGTAACTAGAGGATGTTTTAATGATAGTGATTTTCAGTTGTTCATCAATTTAGGCTAGTATTTTAACTTGACTTGTAAATATTGACTTCACTAATTAATTAGTAGCCAAAGTAATACGAGTGGGTTTTTTTGTATATGTGTATGTGTTTTCTTCACTGCCTCAGCATTGTCTCCCTTCGTGCCAATTCCTGTGTATAACCATTTAGCATTTCACAACCCCTTTAATTCTTTTATAAAATCTCACAAACCCTTAAGTTCTTAAAGTTCCACTACGGAAGAACTGGTGTTTCTATTTTAATGTTATTTTATAAGACTATTAGATTAGGGGTTTTTTATAGAACAACTGGGTTCTGGAATATTATTGACGTGATACTGCCATTTTTTTAAATGCAATTAGCAGTTTCTTTGTTTTTCCATAGCACTTGATAGTATGAAAGTGCAATGTGTGAAGACTTAACTACTGCACTACTACTGTACTGTACTACTGAAATATATGTTTACTAAAGGTAAATGGGGACCATCTGATCTTAACTTCCCATTCATTAAATAAGTATAAATATATAAGGGTCAAAGTTAAATTAAACTTATAAAAGGAATTATATATATTGAAGATATTAAATGCACATTTAATGTGAAAAATAACTTTTGTGAACATAAAATGTCAACATATGGGTGAAATACTGTTCAACATTTAAGCATTTAGCAACATATACCCACTGTACTACTTATTACAAAAGAATCATATTATCATACAAATCAAAAGTGATCATTTTAAATTCTATGTATTAATTAAGGATTCAAATTGTCATGCTGACAAGTATTTAAACCCGAGTAGGTGTAAACTGCACTAGGTAGTATAGTGGTAAATAAAAAAAAAGAATATTTTGTATATATAAAGGGGGGGATCTAAAGTAGCACTGGATTCTTTTTGTCTTTGACACGTCTGAAGATGAACCCAGTTTGATGAACCTAGTAATCAAGGGCAGCAGTTCATTTGAACAGAGGATGCCACATGAAGCCAATTATGTGTATTAATTTATGATGCAAAGAATATATGGTGTATTTTTTTTTCTTTTATGACTATTTTTGTATTTGTGTATCCCTGATTATTCTTTTCATAGTGCACACACATTTTTCAATTCTGTTGAAAATTTCCAGAAACTACAAAAAATAAACAACCAAGGGAATCAAAGACAAGATAAACTGTTTATTATTGGGTTTCTTTATGCTGATCTTTTACCACCAAGTATAACCAGTGAGATACAGAGTGAAATTGGAATATTAAAATGTCAAGAAGAGGATTGCCAGTTGATTTCGGTGTAAATATGGTTTTCATCACATTCTGCATTTGATTGCGCAGCCACTGATGAAAAGAGAGGTTTCACGCTGAAGGTCGCTTTTTCATTTCCAAATTTCATTTCATTCAATGACGGCAAGAAAACAAAAACACAACCTACAGCATTGGCAATAGGATCTGTGGCAGTTCCATGATGCAAGAGCTGAACTGGCAGTGCAAATCAAGACACTTCAGAAACGTCTGTCCAAATAGCACATTTGTCAGGTTCATAAATAAACCCAGTACACAAGAAAAACCTTTAATATCTACAACTAGAATCCAAACATGCATGTCTGTACAGTTCTGCGCGCACACCCTTGTTTTGACAAAATTGCGACTATACTGGCCAGACGACACCAGAGAGCCCAGAGAACCTTGCAAACAAAACAGCCTTCGTATGAACTACTAGTACCCAGAAATGCAGATGGTCAACTGAAGGAACTAGGGAGGGTTTTAACAGTCACATTATGTGTCCAAGCAACAAATCTGGAAGCAGTTCGACACAAACAGGTGATGATGCTGTGGTTGAAAATGTTCAAGACACTTGTGAATTTCCACATTTGCCTTAACGAGGCTGTTTTACTCAGCTGTTTCCGATTCATTCCACTGGATCACTAGACTCACACACCAAAGTCAAAGAGCATGCAAAAAGGCAAAAACCATCACATCTTTGGTGTTCTTCATTTCTAACAAGTGTAGCACCAAAAAAAGCTACATTGTTCTGGTAGCGTATAAAGAATTACATTCAGCTAACATTCTGTTTGTTCGTCTTCACCGTACAAATAACCATGGTAGGACGCAAGGAACGAGGAACGTATCAGGCAATATTCCGCACTGTTACGTCTCTGACATCATTACCATTCGCAAGACTTCGGCTTAATCTTGGGCATGTGAGTAAACAATATTTCAGATCTGTTCAAACGGCTAAGAGTGTGAAGGTGCAGTCACATTTACCATTGTTCGGAGGGCAAAATACAATCATTTTGGGAGGTTTGTGTGTAAATGATTTTCATTAGTCAGTAAATATGCCACACTGGCCATTGTTTGGCAAATCTTAATGGTCAAAATTCAACCATTTCAATGTAATATTGTCTTCAAAACAAGTTTTTAATGTAGATATGCCACAGTTAACATTGTTTTGCAAAATTCCAAATGTGAAATTTATGCATTTCAATTGAAACTAACATGAATGGGGAAAAAAAATTCACTTCTCATGTGATTACTGTGAAATATAGCCACTTTAATACAACCTTCACAGGTTAAACCCAAGCATTTCATTAGAAACACACATTTAAAGTAGTTTGTCACGCAAATATGCTACATTTGCCATTTTTCAACTAGTTTTCATAGGCTAAATTCAGCCATTTCAATTCAAAACCCACATAAATGTGAATTTTTGTTTGCATACACTATGGCATGTTGATTAGTCTTTTGACTTTTACGTTAGCTGTGCTTACCAGTTTATGTGGGGCTTCATTTAAAAACCCAAATATGATTTGTGGGGTCTCAGCAGGTCATGCTACAATTCATTATTGGTTGTTTTCCGTTTCATAGCAGTATTATTGCAGACAGGCTTACTAGCATTGTTGCATATAAACAGTTCAAATAGTATAAATAAAAAGATATTACACTATGTTTAAGGTTGATTCAAACAGTCACATTGGTACTTCGAAAAGGGCGTTGTGGTGCAAATGTGCTGGGAAATACAATGGCATTCAAATTGGAGAACAACAATTTAGAACTGCGCCCTCTTCAGTTTGGACATTAGAGATTAAACTGCATTTTCCTCTGTTGGCGGCTCGGCGTTGGGAGGCTGGAGAAGAGTTTGTTGAACTGGAGTAAAAAGAAAAATAACGTAATCAATATTCATACACTGGTGGCCATGTTTGTAGTTTGAGAGAATGTGACTGCACCTTTAAACTGGAACAACGTACTAAACCTGGTACGTTTAATTAGTAGACATTCAAGTGAGGCAGCCCTTCTAATGGTTGTGACTATTAGTGCTGTGTTAGCAAGCTCTAGCGTGTCTTCCCTAATGTTAGCGTGGTAAGGCATTGGGAAGGAAAGCACCATTGGCAAGGGCTTGGGGTAACAAAGGTGCACCTGAATTCACAGTGAAAAACAACAGCTACAGGAAAATCTGGAGCATCTCAAGTGAGGGAAAAGGATGGAAAGGACAGAGCTGCTTTCCAGTCTGGTTCTGCTAAATCAACATGCCAGTTCTAGATGTTGACCTTCCAAATCAGTCTGTAAACTGCAAACTCTTGACGAGTTAGCAAAGTGGGAAAGCAGCTCATTAAGGCAATAGCAAAACTAGGAAGGGTGCAACAGGTCTCTAAAAAGTCTCAAAGCTAAAGCTCAAACATGCTACAAACAATACAAACACTAAGCTAGGGCGAAAAAACGACTCCCCCGTAATCCAAAAAGAGTGGGGGGGCACAAACATTTATGTACATTTACTGCTACAAGTGTAAATAGAGCTACACTGATACAACGGTTTGAGTACAAACTTGGAAACAGTATGCAATATACAAGCACATTAATCCCCTAAAATCCCCCAAAAAAGGTGATCAGAATTAGCGATACGAGAGTTACTACACTGTTTAAGTATTGCGCTACCATGAAAACACAACTTTGGATACTTCCAACCACAATTACTTCACGCTAATGTATCTAGTCGATCTGATCGCGCCGAATTCATCTATTCCTCAAAAGAAGGAATCTCAATCACTGACATCCAGCTAACACACAAAAGTTTCTTCAGCAACACACGTCACATCTTCACAGTTTAGTCAATTCGTTTTTTTTTTTCTTTCTTAAAGCAAATTAGAAGGAAGCAGCTGTCGGTTAGTTTCTGACTTGAGTAGTTCATCCATTTGTTTTTCCTCAAAAGTCACTCTAGTAAAAAGTTCGCTAAGACACAAAAACCTGCATATATGTGTAACAATCTTTTCACATTGCTCTGTGAAAGCAAGGCAAATATATACAGACCACGATAAAACTAAAATCCTTCACAAATCCTTCATCTTGTTTCAATAGCAGATTCCACAACACAGTTTTGCTGTGGAAACATAAGGGAAACACAGTCTTGACCTATAAAAGCGTATTTCTTTGATTATCCAATCTGCCGTTTCTGTAAACCTTGGATTAATCTTCTCATTGTTCAGTAATATGCGTTTGTGCACAATAGGAATGATGAGCTAATTTGTTAAACAAAAAAAAAAACAGCGCAGTTTATGTGGGGCTTCATTAAAAAACCCAAATATGATTTGTGGGGTCTCAGCAGGTCATGCTACAATTCATTATTGGTTGTTTTCCGTTTCATAGCAGTATTATTGCAGACAGGCTTACTAGCATTGTTGCATATTAACAGTTCAAATAGTATAAATAAAAAGATATTACACTATGTTTAAGGTTGATTCAAACAGTCACATTGGTACTTCGAAAAGGGCGTTGTGGTGCAAATGTGCTGGGAAATACATTGGCATTCAAATTGGAGAACAACAATTTAGAACTGCGCCCTCTTCAGTTTGGACATTAGAGATTAAACTGCATTTTCCTCTGTTGGCGGCTCGGCGTTGGGAGGCTGGAGAAGAGTTTGTTGAACTGGAGTAAAAAGAAAATACCTTGATCATTATTCTGAGAGAAAAAATATTTATTATTTGTAGCTAAAAAATATCAAACTTCATGAAAAATTGGTGCAATTGAAGTTTTTTTTCCAAACTATGAGATAAATGTGATAACAATACTGGATAGTAACTGATATGTCTTGTTTTTTTAGAGTTAGTTCACCCCAAATTTAAAATTCTGGTTAATTACCCCTGAGACCTTTTTTAACTCTGGAATACAATTTAAGATATTTAAGATGAAATATGAGAGCTCCCTCATCCTCCGTAGACTACAATTATTGTTCAAAGTCCAGAAAATCATCCTCAAAACAGACCACACACCTATAGTGGTTCCATTGGAATATTATCAAGCTACAAGAGTTGCACATAAAACAACAATAACAACTTTATTCAACAGTTTTTTCTTCTGAGTATCAGTATAGAGTACATGTTTATATATATTATGGCCCATTTCCACTGGGTGGGACGGTACGGGTCACCTTTACCAATGGTACCAGGTCACTAATGGTACCCTCTTGGTGGGCGTGGTGTACGACAAAAAGTTGCAGTCGACGTCACTCTCGCTTGTGGAAATGTCAAAGTAAAGCTGTCCGGGTCGTTCACAAATCATATGAGAAGCACTTCCCACAAAACAGATGCTTTATACACATAAATACTTGTGTCTAAATGTTCATTACTAACCTTTATATGAACATGATTTGATTATAACTGCAGATCAATGATAAATAGCCTACTGTAACGTCTGAAATTATATTATATAAATAAATACATTTGTAAATCCGTATGAACACATATAGACCCTTACAGTCTCCGATGTTACCAAAGAAAAACTACACACAGCATATATTTAGTCATTATTTGGCTTCAAAAATATGCAACATATAGCCCACAGTCGGTGCAAACATCTCATATGTGTCTTTAATCTACACTAGCACATGCAAAATAATTCCGTCATTCCGAGTTTCATCTGATCGAATGTCAGAAGCACTTGAATAATCGCGTCTATGTTATTATTGAGCTCAAGTTTGTTATTTCAAATATAGACGCGCAAAAGTGAAACCACTAATGATTTTAGACGGCCTCGTAAACAACAAGAGGACATATGGCAGATTCTGAAAATATATTTATTTGAAAAGGGTAGCCAAAAAGTGGTACTGTATGGTTCGCTTGGTACCTTTTGACAGTGGAAACAGCCATAAAAGCGTACCAAGCCGTATCAAAACATACCCTACCGTACCAATCAGTAGAAACGGGCATGTTTCGACGCGTAGTTACAAGTTTTGAGAGGTGCGTGTCAGCGACGGCCACGGCGACCACGCGCATGCTGCGCCGAAGCATACGCATGCACCGAAGCATACGCATGTGCTTGACGCAGAAGTATAAATCAGCCTTAGCGCATGCAAGAGTGACATACATAAAGAACACATCGCTCTCATAAATGTGCACCCTATACTGACACTGAGAAAAGAAACTGTTGAATAAACTGTTGTTATTTTTGATTTATGTGCTCACAAAAGTTTTCTCATAACTTCATAATATTCTAAATGAATTACTGAAAATACCTGGACTGTTTTGACAACCCTTGTTTTGGTACCTTTCTGGATGAGTTGGAGCCACTGCTATCTATGAAGGATGAGGGAGCCCTCAGATTTCATCCAAAATATCTCAGGCATTTGAAACGATATGTGGGTGAGTAATTATTGACAGAATTGACATATTTGGGTGAACTATCCCTTTAAATTTAATCAAACAAAGTAAGTAATGTAGACATTTGCCTTACAAGCAAAACATAAATGAGGGTTAAATACCTTGTGGCTCCTGTGCGACTACAGCATCTGGTGCATCTGCTTTCACCATATCTGCATTCAGACTCTCTGTGATGAGATGAAAAACATGATAATGAGTGACGGGAAAAGGGCAAGCCATGTGGTGCCATTAAGAAGGAAATGTGTTTATCTTTACGCTGTATGCTGAAACACAGCTTCTTCTTCTGGTAGGAGATGTAGCTGCTCACTGCACCAACCAGAGCCATGGCTACAGCGCTTACAATGCCAGCGATGGTGCCAGTCTCAGCCATGGTGTCTGTGGATAAACACACAGGCGACTATTAAAAGACTGAGGCAAATTTACAAAAAGCCACCCAAAAATAGTTTTCTAATGACTCTTAAAAATACTCAGTCATACCATAGTTGTTGTCATCAGCAGGATCCAAATCACCAACATTACTGGAACTCCCACCTTTTCCACCTGTAGGAATATTAACACTGAAATGAAGCTCTTTCTTTTATTCAACCCTCAAAATGAAGGGTGGTTCAATTCATCACCTTTGCCTTTGTCGGGTTTGTAGGAGTTATCATTTCCCACATCCGAAAGGTCATCATCTGAGAACTGACTTCCTGAAAAAAAAAAAAGAAAACATCTGGCTTAGAAACAACTAGTTACTTACTAATCCTGTTAGCTTTCAATATCAGCCCCATGCAATGTAAAGAAAGGTGAAGCTTTGGGGTGGTTAAGAGAGGAAAAGGCCAGTATACTGAAACTGCAAGAAACAGAAAGCTGAGTTGCTGATTAGGGGAGAAAAAAAGCTTAATTTCAAATTGATTCTCAAAATGTATCTTTTTTTTTTCTTTCCACAAAAGTGTTGAATGTTATTCTACCAGTTGCAATGAACAAGAATAATATTATTACTAGTCTTCTTTAGATTGCGCTTTCTTTATTTACTTTATTTGATGATAGCCTCGTTCAGGGACATGAAAAAGCCTGATTTTCACGTTTTCCGAAAAGAACATGAATGAAAATCAAAAGGAATGCTACATAATATGTATATTTCTTCATTTAATCACTTAATCGATGTTTGAAGACGTCAGTAAAATGTTTGTAAGCTTGATATTAGGAAACATTTAATGTTACCTCAGCAACGCCATTCATAGTTAGCTCGCTGGCTAAATGTAATTCTAAATGTACAATTTTACTAAATATATGCAATAGGGCTGTGAAATTTGACAATATATATCCTACAGGCTATATAATTCTTCATTTGATCACTCAATCGATGTTTGAAGACACCAGTAAGAAATTTGTAACCATGATATTTCGAAACATTACATTTACCTCAGGAACACCCTTCATTGTTAGCTCACTGGCGTTTTACGTTATGCTGTATAGCTTGTTTTGTGGTGTCATAAAATATATTGTTTTGGGCAATGCTTGTATATATATATA
>CAIGQQ010037820.1:2933775-2949355 GCA_903798035.1 Danio albolineatus | reverse complement strand
TTATTTTAGCTTATATTGCATGAAAACAACATAATTGACTTAAATAAACAGCTGAAGAAAGTCATGGATGTAATTGCTATATGAGAGGCATGTACTATTAATTATATAGCTGGACATTTGCCACTCTCATTTGTGTCTTCTGCTTCTCTGAATATGTACTGAATATTATAGAAAATCCTGATTGGAAAAATATCATATATCAGACAATAATTTTGGCCTCTCATCCTATTAGCTGTAAATACACATATGGTCATGCTGACACACACGGACACAAACACTATGGACGGTTCTACAGGGGGAATTGACAGCACAAGCACGGTACACACCAGACTGGGTTTTCCGGGGGGTAACGGAGGTTCGGAGAGGATTAGGGGTTGTTTGGGGCAACAGGGCCGGCCGAATGGTGGCGTCAAAGAAATCAGTGTATGTCTCTGCTGTTAGTAAAGGTTAATATGTTAGTATTGGAAAGCAGTTGACTTTCGGAGGGTGCAGGGCATTCAAACCTATGATGAAGAGCAGTTAGTGGGCACCAACATGCAAAACGTTATCAAAAGAGCACCATTGTGAGATTTGTCTTTTACTGCATACACAATTTAGTGTGATTCTGCTATTCACAATGTTTTCTTCCCTTTTTTTTTACCTTAGACAAATATGTGAGCTCAAAGTGTTTTTCTGTGACTCAGCATAAATAACACAAGACACAAAAACAGTACATTTTAGCAACAGTAAGAGTAGGGAGCAGAAGGAGATTTGCTCGGGCTTATCCTGAGCTACATCTGCACTAATCTGGACACATCTTTAAACACTATTTCTTTCCTACATTTTGGCCTTCTGTACACAATGAGACTGCGTTTTCATTCTGCAAAAACTGAACATCTTAAAGATATTCAGCTAAGTGTATAAAATTGAAAAACAGTTTTTACTTTTATGTGTTTATGTGTTGTGTTTTATGTGTTATTTACTTTTTAAAAGGGTCACAAAACCCTAAAACACATTTTTTAGATGTTTGGCATGCCATGTTGCTACAAACACTATTAAACCCATATATTTGACTAACAAGTGAAAATTGGTTGTTTTTGCGTTGTTTCGAGCAAATTCGTTCTTCACGTTTAAAAAGAAATTTCATAGCATTGTCACGAAGATGTGTAAATTCCAGCGTAGTGATTGTATAATTATTTATACAATATTTAAATATTAAATAGTATATAAAGTACTATATTAAAACAGTCCATTCCTGTAAAAATAATGTCTTCAGAAAAAAACACGATTAGCATTTAAAGGTAAATTTGCATAACCGTTTTCAACTAACATCATAATTATGTTTTTGGATATTTATTGACAGGATGGCAACAATTTGGGGGCCTAAAAACATAAAAGTTTTGAAAAAGGAAGTGCGTTATGCATTTAGTCTACAGCCATGCATGAGACAGCAAAAAGGCGGACTGCCGGATTGCATAGGCATAATGTTTCTTTACAAAATAGCATCTATTGTAGCTATCTAGTAGCTATCTGCTGACCTATCATGCATAATACAGCATTGTAGTCATTTTTGAAGATCCATGTGAGCATGGACGGTTCTGCCAAAGTTGTGACCTCAAGAAAAAATCTTTTATTTATAGTACATTTTTGTATCTTAACATGCCCTAAGTTCGACCTTGACACACTGGGGAATAACATGTTAAGTTTATTATGTTTGGGCTTAGTATCATCGAAGTGAGCACTTATTTTTGTTTTGCACATCCACAGTAAAAGCCCAAACTAAACTAACCTTCAAACTAAACTAAATTACCTTAAAAGTCACTAAAACTAAAGGCACAATAAAAGTAGGTCAATTTGTTAATAAACCTTTTTAACATGAAAACTCAACATGTCAATAAAGACTTTTTAATCCCTTATCCAGAGAGCACTGACACATCAATTTCCCCTTGATTATTATTTGTTTTTTTGTTGTTCTTCATTTAAGAGCAAAAATAAGTTTGGGATTGTTTTCAAACATTCCCACACCCACAAGGCTGAGCTGAACAGTGTTAACTTTGCTGCAGTTTATCCAGGAATTAAAAGCCTTTTCTGAGTATTTTAAGATCTCTCTGTGAGGAATTGGATAGGTGTGAATTCATCTGTACCAGCTTTGCTACCCAACCCTCCAGTGCATTCATGTTGCTAACTTGATGTTGTTGTTTTGGATTTTGTTCTCCGATTTGATCTCTGTGGAATGAGGAAAGAATGGGGTATATGTCGAACGTCACATGAGCAAACCGGATCCCTGTGTAGAACACTTCCGCTCATCACTATTTCATATGCGCCATCGGTTTGTTATTGAAAGTAGTAAGTTGTAAATAGTGTTTTATACGTTATATAATAGGGTATATGCGCAGCTTTCGCGTTCTAGTCAACCTGGGTAGAACACTTTCAGTTTTTCACTCTCCGCTAATTGGGCATTGTTTTAAACAAGAAGCCTCCAGGAACTACCAAAGTGTAGTATCACAGATGTCCACTACTTACTACATTCAATAATGGTGCATATGAAATGGCTATAAGCGGAAGTGTTCTACCCAGGAATCCGGTTTGATCACATGACGTTCGACATATACCCTATTGGCGGGAAAAGAAAAGAAAAAATAAATAAAAACACCCACCAATTGCAGAATCGCTACAGGCCAATGGTAGCTTAGGTTTTTGTGAGCCAAAACAAACTAAACATAAAGTTTGCTTTGGTCAACTGAAATGAACGTTTCAGTCAGATTTAGTTGAAAAATGACATCATTTCAGTTTGCTTTTTTATTTCAGTTAAATTACATCAGGGCCCTAAGGTGATTTTCTGTTTCAATGAGCACAGTAAACTTTCAGTGGACACTTGAAAACTCTAGTGTGATCAGAGAAGAATTCTGAAATGAAAACAGCATTTTCAAATGTATCCCCGGATTGACAGAGACATATCCTCAAGTGTAAGAAGCAGCGGCAATATATGTACGGTTTCTCTCACCTGTTTGTTTGGGCTTAGGCTTTGCTGGTTCCTTGATTGTGGGCTTAACAGGTTTAAGAGTGGGCTTCACTGTTAAACAAAAGATGGTCTTTTTCAGGTTTTTTTAAGTCGCATAAAATGTTTTCAAGTCATAATAAGCGTTAAATTATCACATCGTTTAGTTTTCAAATGCTCATTTAATGATATTATGTCTTTTCACAGTGCTATTAATTACATCAAACAATTATTACTCTCACCTGCTCCTCCAGCACCGCCTGCTGCTGGGTCCACTTTAGGTGGCTTGGTAGCTGTAGGATTGCACACAAATTAAATAAGGATAATGTACGAAATAAAATCGCTCTAAACCATGGCAATGCTGTTTATTAATATAGTCAATACTGCATCCTTTTATTATTACATCATCATAACCATACTTAAATAACAAACTCATAACAAACTTACTTGGATCCTCATCATCAAATGCATCTTCCAGGCTTAGTTCCTGAGTCATGCCTGCAAAACAGAGAACAAAATCAGAAAAATGTGAAATACTTGTGCAGCTCATGCATGAACACACAATAAATCAGTATTCAGATCATGGACAACCATGTAGTTCTAATTTACGTAACGTAAACATGTCATTCTAACACACAATACAGGTACGTTTAAAAATGGATTACGCAAAGCATCCAAGCCCTATAATGCTGCAATACTGGCAGATGATGGTTTGATGCCGGTGCGAAAAATGGGAAGCGGTGCCCAACTTTACTAAACTCTCTTTTATGATACAAATTCCACAGCAGTGCCGCCACATTCCCGGATTTTAACAAAGACGGGAAAATGACAGCTGAGCAATGCATTCTTCAAAGGGACAAAGGGTCTTTTGTGTTCAAGTACTACACAACAAAGACATTTATGCAAAGATTCTTTCCCCATGTGTCAGTTTTAATAGTATGCTTCTAAATAGCTTGTTCTGTATTAAGCCAGACGTAGCTGTCCATGTCTTACGCAATCAATGTCTACCATATATTTTTAGCACTGGGTCACAGATAAAGTGGTTGAGCACTTCACTGGAGTCACTGTTCACTATTTCTTTATCTCTTATTTTAAAATCTCTATTCACCTTTTTCTGTCTCTTTCTGTCTTGCTCAGTGGCTTTATAGGTTGTCTTGGTGCATGCTGGATTTAGCCAAAAGCAACAGTTGCCCCTTGTGCAAGTGGTGCCAAAGCCAGCTCAGCACTGGCACTGTTTTATGATCAATACATCATGTGATAGCTGTTAATCTATCTAATGTTTTCCACTTGACAACAGTCCCAGGTTTGATGCAGTATTTAAATTCATGTGTTTAGTTTTTTTAGATGGCATGGTATTATAGATAATGGACAACTTTGAAATGAAAATCTTTCAAAACATGAACCTAACACCTAAAACAGCTGTAAATAAACCATGAGTTTTCAGGTAAGGAGGTGTAAACATGTATCTCATTACATATACATCAGAGGGGTGTGGCTGACAGGAAAGGGGGAGGGGCTGTGTACCTTTGCCAGAACTGCAGACGCAGACTTTCCTGACTCATTTCAGTAGTGGCATAGATGGAGGGGATTTACAAAATACAGCATGGATTGTACATCATCTCTGCTTCGTAGTAGCCTTTTTTGTTTAAAAAAAAGATATTTTTTTTTCATTCTCATACGCCTACTGTTTGATTTTGCTCATACTGGCATGAAGTCTTAGACATTTAACTCGTGTGCCTCACACATCAGTAGAGGGTGGCTGTACCCCCGTCTTAAATGATGGTATCTTCCTATCTTCCGCAGTCTCCAAAAAATTCCAAACTCCTATGCTGTACCTGGACGCATTGTGGCTTCGTATGCGCGTGCGCTCTGACTCCAAGCCTCCCAACCTACCTGTACCGTGCAAAGATGAGGAGACTGTACTGGGGAGTTGAGTCGACATTGTTCTCTGAACATACATTTTACGCACTACTGGTTATTTATTTGTTCATCTTTACTTTTACTTAG
Source organism: Danio albolineatus (assembly GCA_903798035.1). Classification (NCBI taxonomy): domain Eukaryota; kingdom Metazoa; phylum Chordata; class Actinopteri; order Cypriniformes; family Danionidae; genus Danio; species Danio albolineatus. The sequence goes on along the minus strand of CAIGQQ010037820.1, from coordinate 2,944,371 downwards.
ATAAACGTCTTCACAAAATTATCAATGAACATTTATTTTCATATTAAACGAGGGGTTCGGAACAACATAAACTGGAAAGCTATTGCAAAGTATGCTTTTAATTATAACTTAAAATCACAACGATGTAAATTCGTTAAATACGCGAAACAATTTATGTAACCGGGATTACAAAATCTATTCACAACGATATCTAATTAGTACTAAATACATCTATGCGCAAGAGGACTCGAATATGGCATATTGGGGATTAACATTAGCAATGCACTTTTTAATATTCAACAGTCAAGAACAAAAAAATCCTTCCCTTCCTCATTAATATGCGTATAACGCACATATTCGAAGGGCTCAAGCTGCAATAAACCACAGCGTATTTTTAGGAGGAGTTTTATTTTTGTTAAATAGATGGATTTAATTTGTTGAGCCTCAGCATGTTAAGCACATCGCCGGAGCAATGGCTAGACCCAGACAGATGATCGAGAGCCAGACAGATGTTAAAACGCTACTCGGAGACGGAGATTTATGGCATTCACGCACCCAGCGCTTCACATTAAAGTAGAAAAATGCACTTTAAATGCTTTAAATCAATGCTTGCCTATGGTGTCGATAAAAATGATGAAGTAGGCATGGCACCGGGTTCAACAAAGAGGGGCGCAGCGCTTACCTTTCACTACCAGCAGAGAAAAGACCGCTAGAAGCGTCCATGTCCAGAGCGTCTTCTCCATGTTAAAACTCCGAAATGGCACCTGGGTTGCAGAGATATTAAATATTGGCAGCAGATGATGTATGTATGTTTTTTGCCCTTGGGGCCTAACGGGAGTTTTAAGGGTCGCAGTTGGTCGTCTAGCTGAAAAAGCCTGCGAGACGGTCTGCAGTGCGAATGAGCAGCGCTGGATTCACAGCCGCGTGTTAGATCACGTTACAACGCCGGCTTTAGGGCGGTTCCTCACTCAGCTCAGCTTTTAAGCACGCTGAAACCCAGCTTTTTATAAACAGACGAGCCTTCCAGTGTTACTTCTTTCGCTACAAATAAATAACAGTTATGTGAACTCGCTAATGGACTTTGCGACCAGCTGAATGAAGAATGGGCGCGATAAGAGCGTGTTTACAGTGCTGGTGAAGGACTGCTGCTCGAGCAGATAAGATGACCTCCTCTCGTGCATTTGGCCATTCACTCAGAATGACTGAATTAGGATAATTGTGCGTCTCTGAATAATTAAATGACTCGCACAATTGACTTCTGTTAATAATTCATTTGTTTTGGCACATCTCTGGTTTATATGCTGTGTTTATTTGCTCTAAGTATTTAAAAGTAAATATTTTTAATAATGTGTTAATTTATTAATTTAGTAATATTTTTAAGTATGTGTTAATTTGCAACATGATTGTTAACACAGGTGAAGTAAATTTAACTAGTTTATTATTACAAGCTGTAAATTGCATTTATCAATACTTTTTAATAAGGTAATAAAATTTTGAAATACGGAAACAATTGTTCTTTGAACTAATATTAACTAAAAGGAGATTATTCCCTAAGTAGGACCAAAATATTTTATGCACACATATTATTCGTATTTAAAAATATAAAGAATCTCAAAGTCTTATTAAAGATCCTACATGTAATACACATGTCAAATATGTACCATAAAAGTCAATATCTGTTTTGCCTCTATAGAAAATATTGAAATGATGTAGCTTTTACCACATTTGCCATAAGCAATTCCAGCCAAGGTATCCAAAAGTTCTAAAACGCAGCTTTTGTGTTTTAATTTTATTATTATTATTTTGCTTTTTTTTTTCTTTTGTTTTCTTAAGTTGAATTCACAACTAAACATAAAAAAATGAACTATTTGGTTTTTAAAACCAAATCTTCACTGATTTGACTGCTAGACTGGTCCATAATTGAAGGTGGGGGACACATTTCCCCAGATGTAATAATTACGATCAAGCTAAACTTTTAAGACCTTCGCCATACAAAATATGATAGAAAACATTGTTATATGTAATTCATAGTATTATTTATACCTCAAGGTATTTATTTGGGGGCCCTCAGATTTCCTGGGGCCCTAAGCGGCCACTTGCTTATTGGTTAAATCAGACCCTGGTTTTAGGGCCTACTCAAAATAAAGTCTAAATATGCAGCAGAGCTTAAGTGATTTAATAAAACTATTGAAAAGTGTTACCATTTATTATACTAAATGTTCAATCGGTGCTATATTGCACTGGGCCAAAATGAATGGTTAACAATCTACTCTCAACAATCTACTAACAATATAATCTAATTTTAATTTCAAACTTTAAACAACCACTTCCATGCATCCCTTTTATATAAAAATATTCATTAGATATGCTAAAACTTTGTTTAAAATACATTTGTGGACCTCTGACACATCTCTAAAACATGAAATGTACTATCAGGTTCTTAACTTGTACGCATGTATACCGACCCAAGGACACACACTCACACACATACTTGATATTGATGAATAGTTCTTCATCATGACATTATAAGCCTGCTCACTTGCATTGTCTAGTCACTTGACGGCATTGAATTGTCTACACCTGATGTGAGAATCCACAATAAAATAAACAGTCAATTTAACACTTGCATTGTTCACTTTAATTTTAATCTGAAGGCTAGAAGGTCAGTAGCTCTTGAAAATTGTTGACTCCTGCGCACCTCAGCCAACACCGACCCCTCTCTGTGATTTTATGTGGCCTACCACTTCATGGCTGAGTTGCTGTTGTGCTTAAATGCTCCCACTTTGTAATAATACCACTAACAGTTGACTGTGAAATATTCAGTGATGTACTAAAGCCAAAACTGAAACTAATCTAACACAAAACTTAAGATTAAGTCCAAAAATGTGCACACCCAAATTAATATGTTGGGGAAAAATACTAAATAAAATTTTAATAATCAGGAAAACTCAAGACAAACATGAAAAATAGTTTAGTTGACATGTAGTTTGTAATGTTTTATAACTTGTTTGAATGTAAATGGAGACGTGGTGGCACAGTGGGTATCGCTGTCACCTCACAGCAAGAAGGTCGCTGGTTCGAGCCTCGGTTGGCATGTTCAGTTTGCATGTTCTCCCCATGTTCGTGTGGGTTGCTCCGGTTTTACCCCAAAACTCCAAAGACATGCAGTTTATGTGAATTGAGTGAGCTAAATTGTACGTAGTCTATGTGTGTGAATGAGAGTGTATGGGTTTTTTCCAGTGATGGGTTGCAGCTGGAAAGGCATCCGCTGCGCAAAACATGCTGGATAAGTTGGCGGTTCATTCTGCTGTGGCGACCCCAGATTAATAAAGGGAATAAGCCGAAAAGAAAATGAATGAATTAATGAATTTAAATGTATTATCTTTCTATTCCTAAAGATTTTAGGGGAACAAACTCTTGTTTTAATAGATGTAACTGTATAATATTGTGTCTTTTTTAAATTCACGCCAAAAAAATATATAAAAAATATATATATTTTAAAGGGTTTTACATATATTAAATTTTGTGAAACCATAAAATGTACTTAAACATATGTTTGACTGCAGTTGTAGGTAAAATAAATGCTAATAGGGCAGACGCCAACAGCTTTTGTTCCTTTTCGTACTATTTATATTTACATATCGACTAATTATTAACAAATAAAGGATTATTTTCATCCCAAACACCAAAAAAAAAAAAAAAAATAGCTTAACTGTCTGCCAATAACTTAACTGTCTCCTAAAATATCTGTGATTTGTAATGGAATATATTTACCTCACTTACCCATCTCCATATGGAAATTTTTTCTGGTGGCATCAGTTTACTTACTTTGTACGCTTTGATTAAATCAATTTGATTTGCTTCCACAAAAGACATGAAAGCAATGTAAAATCAACCCCATACTGCTGCTGTTTCTTGCAAATGACTCGGACTGAATTGGGAAGGTCATTCCACCTGATCACCTGAACATTATAGGTAAAAGTCTGTGAAAGTGATTTGGTGCCTCTTTAGGATGGAACCACAGTGTGCTGTTCATCTGTAGAACACAAGCTTCTAGAGATCACATATGGATGTTTATGAAATATCTGTTCTGCGTCACTTTCCAGAGAGATTTTTTATTTGGTTATCAATACCACACACTTCCCTCCCTCTATCGTAAACAAACAGTATGGGCTTACGTGTGACTACACATAATACAGTATATGACAGGAAGCTCTCCCGTCAGACTGTCAAGAACACGCTCAGAGGCTGTGCATCACAGATAATCTTGTAATTAATGTTCAGTTTCTTACACACAACAATCATTTGTCTTTATAAGTCCACAATGTAATTACTAGAGCCACGGGTATTAATTTTGTTTTGCCTGTAAATCCTTTTTTGATTCACAAAAGCCATGGGTATTAATTTTGTTTTGCCTGCAAATCCTTTTTGACTCACAAAAGAATGGTGAGCATTAACTTGCATTATCTGAATCACCAATTGACCACATTTTCTGCAATGCTCTAGTCTATAATGTTCTGCTGAAGAAAAGAAACCACCCACGTCTTGGATAGCCTGAGGGTGACTAAATTAACTTTTGGGTGAACTGTTGGTTTAACTAATCAAACTGAATGATCTTAATTACTTTAATACCAGACTAATTGTGACTTGGATTATTAAGAAATTGAAAGAGATCAGTGGTTGTATTTACAAAAAATCATCTTAAGGCTAAATTAGGACTTCTAAATGTTTGCTCAAAGTGTGTGACAAAACATTCTAGCACTAAAACGAGCTCTTACGTGTTAGAGCTGAAGAGAACTCCTAAATCACTAAAATAGATTTTTTTTCTATAATATTTTATTTAATATATTAATTAATTCATTATAACTTCAAAATGTATAAACATTGCCAAACATATATTTTAAAATACGTTTGTGTTAAATCTGTTTTCTACAAATAGATTTTTGGCCATTTGGGATATATTTTGAATATATATATTTTTTACACCCACACATCATTATACTTTTTTGTATCCACTAATTTACTTAAATTACTTGTTTACAAGAAGGACACATGTAAGTGACTGAGACAAATACTAGTTTGATTAGTGATAACTAGGGCCACATGGAATCTGCGCGCGCAGATTTCTGCAGATTTTTAGCCCATGATTGATTCGGTTTATTAACTGGTGTAAATGTGTGGAAATTTATATTTATTCAGTTTTTAAATTAATTTCAGTAATATTATTGACTAATATGAAAATATTCATGTGATTTATTTACAATACAGTTTGTAAAGTAATATTTTCTGTCTTTTAGTGGATATTTTATATAAGAGACTTGCTTTGTTTACCAAATAAAGTTGATCTAATTGGATTTGCATTGTAAACATTAAATAAAAGTTAAAAAGGTATTACTTTTTATTTCATACATTAAGGTTTTAGTTATGATACTCCCAAAATCTGGGAGATTTTAAAATCTGCAGATTTTAAACTAAATACTCAGCAGAAATAGCAAAAAATGTCCACAGATTCCGTCTGGCCCTAGTGATAACTAACATTTTAAAATGGCAACATAATCTGGCAGAAACGTCCCCACTCTACTATCAGCCAATCAGTGTGAGCATAGTTAATAAGCTTACTGACATCATTCATACATAGCAAGAAGGTCAAGTCCATCCTTATTCTTATCTTAAAGGGATAGTTCACCCAAAAATGAACATTTACTCCCTATTTACTGTCCTTGAAGTGGTTTCAAACCTTTATGAGTTTCTTTCTTATTTTAACCGCAAAAGAAGAAAGCTGAAAACCTGTAACTATTGACTTCAATAGTAGGGAACACAAATACTGTGGAACCCTACAGCTTTCTGGAGTGAAACGTTTTCTTTGGAAGAAAGAAACTCAAACGGGGTTTGTGATGACAGGATTTAAATATTTTGGTGAACTGTTTTTACCCTATGGGAGTACCCCCTATTACTGAATTAGAAGTCCTCTTCATTACTCCTAACATTTGTTTTTTGGAACATTCGCAAAATGTAGGATTCGATACTTTTAGGACCGACATGCATTATTTTTAAAGATTTTCTACTAAACTGACAAGTTATGAGCTACTTCTAGCCTTCGGATTCTTTGTGAATACAGGCCCTTATCATTGGGGGACAGTTCTATTTACAGGTCTGTTTCATCCAAGCTGAACAAAGTGATTAATGTTTTGACCACAATATTATCATTCATTCATTTTCATGTCCCTTTATTAAAAAGGGGTCACCACAGCAGAATGAACCGCCAACTTATCCAGCATATTTTTTACGCAGCGGACACCCTTCCAGCTGCAACCCATCTCTGGGAAACATCCATACACACTCATTAACACTCATACACTACGGACAATTTAGCCTATTCACCCATAGCGCATGTCTTTGGACTTGTGGGGAAAACCGGAGCACCCGGAGGAAACTTGTGCGACCACGGGGAGAAAATGCAAACTCCACACAGAAATGCCAACTGACCCAGCCGAGGCTCGAACCAGCAACCTTCTTGCTGTGAGGCGATCGTACTACCCACTACGCCACCATGGCGCCACAATATTATCATCATGCATTAAAGAGAGTTCACCCAAAACTGAAAACTGTAATTATTTATTCATCCCTGTTGTTCAAAATATGCCCTTTATTGACCGCTTATCTGCAACATTTAATGTCAAGGGAAGAAATCCTTAAAATAAAACTGATTTGACTACCCTGAATGTCATGAGCTGACATGAAAGCTTTTGTGGAGGAGAAAAACAAAACAAAATAAAACTGAATCTTTGTTTATTAAATTGTACAGTAATAATGCTAAAGATGCTTTGCTTTTCTGTGCACAAATATTTCTGTGTTCACAGTGTTTGAATCCCTGTGTTAGAATGGTTATTTTAATGATAAACTTACTATGCTTGTGGATCTTGGGAATTGCACAAGCTGTCAAAGTATGGACAGAATCCTCTTGCATTTCATTATTATCTTCATTTGTGTTTCGAATGTGAATAAAAGTCTTTCAAATGTGGAACAACATGATGATAAGTCATACAGAATATATTAACCACCCTACAAATGATGGGTGCTGAAAAGAATCAGAACAAATACATAAAAATGTAACCATTTATATAATCTATAATAAAATGTTATGAGCAATAATGCTTCTAAATATGATCTTAGTAAACTGTAAGAACATTTTTTTAAGCGTTCTAATTGATAAGTGTACAAAAAAAAGCACAGAGACAGAATTTAACTTATTAGCATATAGTTAACATATAATTAGGACACATTTCTATGTGAGACCATTTCAACCGTAAATGTAACAGCGCTTTGATGTGGCACACTTAGCATCCCTGTAGTGGCACACTGACATAATTCTCACAAAACAGTGCTGTAGTTCAAGATTTGCATTGCTTGCCAGATTAAAAAAAGGCATTTTGATAAATGTTTCGAGAATTTCATTGGGCAGCATAAAACTGAGAGTGCATCCTGTGAGACAAGTCAAAAAATCAGTTTTATGTCTTGAATGAAGCACCACATTTTGTTGGTCTTGCTATTTTCAGGCACAACACTGAAGACGTCTATCATAAAAAAATGTAGTACAGTATAAAACAAAATGGGATTATTACTGTCTGCAACAGCCTATGAAATCATAGCAAAGAAAGTACACCCTGTATATGGTACATCATAACAGGACAAACGTCTCCCTGGTGCGTACACAAATGATTTGCCCTCGCAGGCTGCTTTATGTGCTGGTAAATTTGTTTTCACGCACCTAATCTGAAATATCTCACAGTGTGTACTCTTTAAATGCAGACAAAATATAAACCCATCTATATATAAACCATCTGCCTCTACAGATGTGTGACATTAACAAAGGTGAGAAAGCTGCATTCAGCTGCACTTTATAAGGTACACAAGGTGTTATATCTAGCGAGCCAATCAACTGGCAACAACTCATTTATATCATTTATCATAACTCACATATAATGTATCATTCACATATACTCATGCACTGTAAAAAATGCTGGGTTCCACACAATTCCTTCAAGTTGTCCCAACACAAATCGATAAAGCTTTATTGTTTTTGCTCATTTTTACTGGACTGAACATAAAACAGTTAAGCTGTCCCTAAAAAAACTGAAGAATTGTGTTGTTTCGATTCATCTTAAATAAGTAGCTTGAACAAGCAGCAAAAGTCATTTGTTGAGTGTTTGTAGTGTATTTACGTAGGCATGGTCAAGATGATCTGCTAACACTTACGAAATGTAAACTTTTAATATAGTAAATGTATAGTAACACTTTTTTGATGCATTGATTACCGTTTGCATAATCACAGTTTTATTACAAGTGTCATGCGTAATCTATGATTCCTGTGTGAAAAACATTTTTATTCAATTATTTTTGTAGCGAAACAATGGTTAACTTTCGTAAGGGGGCATTTAAACCAAGTATTAGAACAGCAAAGAAAGATGGTTGTTGGTAAAGATGGGCTGGTCTGAGTTTTTTAGTAACATCCAATCTGCTTGGATTTTCAAGTACAACCATCTCTAGGGTTTACAGAGAAAATAGAAAAGAGAAAATATCTAATAAGCAGCAGTTTTGTAGGCAAAATGGTCAGAGGAGAATGACCAAAGCCAACAGTAATTCAAATAGCCACTTGTTACAACTGAGGTCAGCAGAACAAATCAAACTGATCACAAAAAAGTTTGAAGCAGATGAGCTGCAGCAGCAGAAGACTGTGGCAATTCATTTAAAGGGGTAATAGAAGATTATTGCCTGGTCTAATGAGTTTCGAATTTCTGCTCTGGTGTTTGGGTGGTATATTGTCAGAATTTTGCATGAAGATGAAAGCATAGAATTATCCTGACTTCAGGGCTGTGCAATATGGACAAAATAATCATCTTGCGATTTGTATTTGCAATTTTGGCAACTGTTTTTGCTTTTTCAAACAAGTTACATACATGCATTCTAAATGTATTCAGTGCACAAGAAGTGCATAACGAAACATTACACAATGAAATAACATAGTATTGAGTTTAATAAATAAAACTGTAGTAAAATTGTCTTTAAAACAGACAACATAAATGAAGATTAACTAACCTCAACTTTAGTTAAACACATACTGTACACAGTAGCACTAATTGCTTGATAAACAAAACTGTAATAAATTGTCTTAAAAACAGACAACATGAAAACATAAAGATTAGCCAACCTCAATTCCAGTCATAACAATAAATAAAACTAACGTAAATCAAAACCACCTATTCGGTTCTCCCGCTCAACTTCGTTGTGCGCGGAGTGAGCTCTGATTGATTAACATATTAAAATCATGTGCATAAGAACGTGAACAAACATGTAAATAAATCAATAGATAAAATTGTAGGCTTACGCTATTTAAAAATTGCATGTGCTTAAATCGCCATTTTTTTGTGGTTGCGATTAATTGCACAGCCCTACCTGACATGCATTAGTGGTTCAGGCTGCTGGTTGTGTAATGGTATGGAAGATACTTCACTTTATCACACGTCGGGCCCCTTAGTACTAATTCAAAACGATGGTTTACTCCAAAAGGAAGATTTACTCATTATTTACTCACCCTCGAGTGATTCTAAACCTTTATGGGTTCAATTTTTTGAAGAATTTTAGAAAATGGTAACTATGACTTCTATAGTAGAAAAAAAATGTGGAAGTCAATGGTTACCGGTTTCCACCATTTTTCAGAAAATCTTTGTTTGTTTTCAACAGAAAAAAGGTTTGGCGTGAACCATCTCTTTAAACGTCTATTACTATTTTATTGCAGACCAAGTCCATCCCTTTATGACCACAACACCCAGCCATCACTACTTGAGGCATTACAAGGTGTCACAAAGCTCAAATTGTCTCAAACTGGATTCATGAACATGAAATTGAGTTCAAATGGCCTCTACAGTCAGATCCCAATCATATAGAGCACCTTTGGGATTTACTGGAACAGGAGATTCACATTATGGATGTGCAGCTGACAAATCTGCACTCATGCCGTCATGTCAATTTAGACCAAAATCTCTAAGGAATGTTTCCAGCACTTTGTTGAACCTGTTCCACAATGAATCTCAACAGTTCTGAAGGTAAATTGGGGTCCAGTCTGGTACTATTAAACTAGTTTACCTAATATCAAGAATATTCTATATACAGTAGAAATCTGAAATATGGCAAGTTACACATTTGACATACAAGTTCATGATTGGATTTATAAAATGTCATATATGCAAAATATACCTCAAAACATTGCAAAAATGGCTGTTTACACATATCCTTTCAACCACTGAACTTACAATTATGAGCTATTACTTTCATATATTCAAGACAAAATTATCAGCCCTCCTGTAACACTTTTTCAAATATTTCCCAAGTGATATTTAAGAGAACAAGGACATTCCACAGTATTTCCTATAATATTTCTCCAAGAGAATTTATTTCATTTGTTTTGGCTGGAATAATAATATTTAACATGATTTTTGGATTGGCTACAGAACAAACCACTGTTGTCCAGTGACTTGCCTAATTATAACCTAACTTGCCTACCTAATTAACCTACACTCTAAAAACTGCAGGGTTGAAAACAACCCAATTTGGGTTGGT
>CAIGQQ010037820.1:2897155-2923775 GCA_903798035.1 Danio albolineatus | reverse complement strand
CAACCCAGCACTGCTGGGTTGTTGATGACGACCGATTTTCAACCCAAATTGGGTTAAATCAACCCAATTTTGTTACCTAGCAGTCTCAACCCAGCATTTGGGTTAAAAAACCAACCCAGCGTTTTTTAGAGTGTATTAAGTCTTTTAATTGCACTTTAAGCTAAATACTACTATCTTGCAAAGACAAAATAATTTATTTATTAGAAACTATCATGTTTATTATAGTTAATTGAAACTATTATATTTAAAAATGTGTTGGAAATTGTCTTTTCTCTTTGGAAAATACTCCAAAAATAATTTACATTTCACAGGATGGCTAATAATTTTGACTTCAACTGTATGTTCATATATATGCTAGTGCTGAACAATGATATCACAATGTGTTTATCTGCAATAGTCACATCGCAGGATTAAATTATTTATTAAAGTTTAAAAGATAAGAATGTTATTATAATTATTTATACAATGATGAACATGTTATTTTACATTTGATTGTTCGATTTCAGTACTTGAATACTGTTAAACTCAATAGAAAAGCATAAAGCACTGTTTATTTATTTGTTTTTGCTTGTAAATTTATTATAATTTATGCAGATCCACTGCATAGAATCATCCCAGTCGATTTAAAATAATGAAATCCTTCCAAATAAAGCTATTCAAATAATTTGGTAATAATTTTTCTTCATATCGCAATAGCAGTAAAACTAAATATCACAATGTCAGATTTTTCCAATATCGTGCAGCCCTAATATAAGCCCATATATCAGATTTCCATATGGTCTTGGTCTTCCACCTTGATTTTGTGTGCTACTTGTGTAAGTATATTGTTCTGTTTTACTACTTGATACTCATATTAATTTTAGAGTGATTTAATAACAACCATAATAATAATAATGATGATGATAATAATAACAATAATAATAACAAAATGTTGTAGTTATATATCTAATAACTGTCACAAAAATATCTAAAAGTAATTTAGGTCCTTGAGGCACTAAAGTCAATAATTTCTGGTAATATTTACTTTAAAGAAATAATAATTATTACTGTATGTATTTGGAGGTAGGAAAGTGCTAAACATTGCCAAAATAAATGTTCATTGCCAAAACACGTTCATGTTCAACGTATCATTTATAACAACGTGACAAAAAAGTTCTAAAAGTCATTTTATGTCCTTGAGGGAACAAAAATCAGTTGTTTTTGGTAACATTTGCTTTAAGGAAATCATGATTGTTATTGTATTGGATGTATTTATAAGACAGAACGTGCTAAACAAGGTCTAAAATTATGTTAACAATGTATCATTTATAACCATTCACCTCACAGCTCTAACCAGACTCGAAGCCTAGAGTTGTTCTGTGCAAGTTCACTAAGCATCCTCCAAAAGTGCAGAGGCTGGGCATACGAAAACCCAAGCCAGGACCAATCTGGAAGAAGGGGCGCTTGATGTGCGTGTAGCGCGGCCCAATGGCGAGGAATGGAGGTTGTTTTGAATCGGCGAGACTGCGTAGCCAATCAGGCCGGTCTCGTGTTGAGCTAGCGCGAGGCTCAGCGCATGGGCTTTAAAGAGGAGAGAGAAGGGAAGACAGTGGCGAGATTTCAATCAAGTCAACAACACAGGTACGGAAAACCGTCTCATTTTCAATAATGCTCATTTCATTCATATTCAGATCAAATGTTTAATTTCATGCACATTGACATATTTTTAAAAAATACATGTATGTAAAATGTTAAAATAACATTTATTCACTAAACGCAGAATAAATGTATTTTGATAATAATTTATTCACATGTGAAGGTCAAGAAGGAGTTTTGTATATTTGCAGTTTGTTTGCTAATATTTGCGTTTTGTCTTTCTGAGGTGTTCGTGATTTTTTTCTCAAATAGCAGAAATATGTGGAAAGAAGATAAAACTGTTTTTAAAAAAGAAGTCCAGTGTAATTTTTCAGCCTAACTGATATCAGTGCTAATAATGTCTCTTTTTTCCCTGCAAGATTAAAAGTTGTTAAACTGATTTGTATTGGACTGTATTCTTCACGCGCATCGCTGCTGAATATGGCTCGCCGTGTCCTGTCTATGAACCACCCTGCTTCTTCTATGCAGACCGATTTCGATGACATCTTCGCGTAAATTAACATTTTATCCACGCAATCATTCGCTTATGCTGTTATTCTTTGCTCTCTATCTTAAAATATAAACTACAAAGCTCTAACCGAATGGGAAACATATTTTCGCGTTTTTTCTCTTCCAACTTAAACAAGCGCGCTCGCCGTGTATTAAAATGGCTGGCGATTGAGACCATTGACGAACAGCTATTCCTTCACGCAGCAAGGACGGAATCATTTAACACAGAAAACGTTTGTTTTGCATGCAAAACTGCCCTTTTCTTTCGTTTTCGCTCTGGAATGTTTATCTCTATATCTTAGTATTAAAATAAAAACGCTAAACGGCCATTTATTCTCTTTTCCAGCTTGACAGTCGCGCTGGATAGACTCGCATAGGCAATGGCTGGCTGTAGTCTTTGTTAAGGCAGGCAGCACTGCGCCAAGCGACAACTTAGAAAAACAGTTTAATACGCCAAAACGCGACCTGACAGCATTTTGCTGCTATTACAAACTATAAGTATTACCTTTGTTTTAGTCAATAAATATGTTTTTCTCGTCGTTAAAGCTTTGGGCTCGCTAGAATCGCCTTTTAAACGCGAGGGGGTGTGTATTGCTTTGTTGCACGGTCAACCCATCTGTTTGCTCGCTCCGCAAAGAAGCCATTTTAATGAATGAAGAACAGCAGCGCAAGCCAGAGCTTATAGCAGCTGCTATATATAACAGCCTCTATATGCTTGTAAACAGGCAGAACGACGTAATTCAATAGTTTTAAACCAAGAGCAGTGATTGGCTTCAAATAAAAAAATTGTAAGGTTTAATCAAAATAAAGATTAGTTTCAGTCATGAGGATGCACACTTGTGAGAAAATATTCATTTTAATGCTAAAAGCATTTCTGGTTTTAGTAGCCACTTCTATAGGCCTCCGCCAACCATGACCAAGTGCACTGATATATAACCTAGACTGTGTATGAAGGCAATTCATGTCTAGTCCAAACTTTTGCAATAAAATGTGCATTGCTGACAGCAATTGCACGGCAGCCACAAAGAATATAGCGGTGGTATATTTTCTCCTAAAAAAGGCAGTGAACATCAATCAGTCTCATTAATAATCAGTTCACATCCCCCACATGAGAAGGACGGGTCTGGAATTCCCTTTGTGCATCATCTTAGTTTAATAAGCCCTGCACCCTTCTGCTTTTAGAAATGATGCACCATGTAAAATAAAATAGCGTAAGAAATGAAAATGAGTTTTTTTAAAAATAGTTGCACCTTAAGAAATTAAAAATTGTTTTATGTTCTTTATTTTCTATTGTTTTAGGTCAAATCACTACACAAGAGAAGACTTTAGTAGACTTTGGTCCCTCTTATACGAAAATGGCGAAAGGGGACCCCAGGAAGCCCAAGGGCAAGATGTCTGCTTACGCCTATTTCGTTCAGACTTGCCGAGAGGAGCACAAGAAGAAAAGTCCTGAGGTTCCGGTCAGCTTTTCGGAGTTCTCCAAAAGATGCTCCGGAAGGTGGAAGGTTAGATTAACAATGGCATTTCTGATATTATGTCACTTAAGTAATTTAATAATGCAACATGGGGGTATATTCGTGTTCTCAATGCAAAGGTGTCTTGATTTTGTTGCGCAGGCGATGTCTGATAAAGAGAAATCCCGGTTTGAAGACATGGCCAAACAGGATAAGGTGCGTTATGATCAGGAGATGATGCATTACATGCCAGGAAAGAGAGGCAAGAAGAAGGATCCCAATGCCCCCAAGAGACCACCGTGAGTATTTTGTAAAAAATGGCCATGTCCAGTTATTATGAAGAATATTTTGTTCATTTGATGTTGGCAGAAAGGGTTTAAGTTGTTGTTTTGAGTTACATACTAGCAGTTGTAATTTATGTAGTGGTTTAAAACTATAGAATTCCTTTACATATTATACATATATATACAGGTAGTTAAGTAGATTTGAAAATAATTCAATCTTAAATAAATAATTAAACAATTATTTAAATAATGTTACTTAATTCAAACCATGTATAAGACAGCGCTTTTTTATATTTTAGCATTTTATTATGCATTAAATAAATTACAGATCGCATTTTTGGGGGGATATTTATGTTAAATTAGCAAAAAAAAATGCTATTGTTTTACTTATGTGTTTTGTAGTGCTTGCGTATTTTATTTGAATAATTTAATTACATCATTTTTTAAATTATGACAGGGTTTCAATTGTTATGTTATCTTAAATGAAAAATTTCCAGCATTTTAATGATATATTATGTTTAAATTGTTATTTCTTGATAAAAATCACAATTAGATTTTGAATTTCTTAGTTATCCGTTTATTTACAGAATAACTAAGTTGTCTGTAAATTTATATAAATGTTTTTATATAAAATATATATATTATATGATTATATAAAAGTGTTTATATTAAAATAGTTTCTTTAATTATCCTATTTTTTGATGTTTTAACATTTTAAATATGTACTAGGTGTGCAGTTTAAATAGTAGATTGCCTTTTTGTAGTTTGGTAATTAAATAATAATAAAAACCAATAAAATAATTTAAGTAGTTTTAAAATTAGTTATCGCTTCTACAGAACCATTGTGGAATAACAACTGACTTTCCGATCTCTAATGAACAACAGCTCTGGATTTTTCCTGTTCTGCTCTGAACATCGTCCTCAAATCAAGGCTCAATATCCCAGCCTGGGCATCGGAGATGTGGCCAAAAAACTGGGCGAGATGTGGAACGGCCTCACAGATGCGACCAAACAACCCTACCTGATGAAGGCCAACAAGCTGAAGGACAAGTACCAAAAGGCACGTCTCCATACTCACTCCATACAACTCCAAACAAACATCCACCATGCAGCATATCAAAAACCACAGCATATTCTAACAATATTTGCATTTTCATGCAGGATGTTGCGGACTACAAGTCAAAGAGCAAGGCCGGGGGTGTTTCCATGAGCATGGCGATGCCGATGGCCAACTGTATGCCTCCCAAACCCATGATGAAGAGCAACATGGACGACGAAGAGGATGATGAGGAAGACGAAGAAGAGGAAGAGGATGATGACGAATATGACGACGACGAATAGACTGTCATTTTTTCTGTGTGTGTGTGAGTGTGTGTGTGTGTTACAATTATAATACCTATTTCCCCAGTAGATACGGAATACACTGGTGGTCCTTCATAGCCCCGTTGTTGTTTTAATAGAGGTGGAATGTTTCGTGTGCTGTTGGTTAGAGACCGAAAAACCACCGTTTTTGACCTCCAGCTTCGTGTGTGTGTGAGTGCATGTGAAGACCTCACTTCATCACCGTAGCCCAGTGTCTTCCTAGCCCATGTTTGTATCCTTTTACCAATTGTATAACAAAAAGGCCTTCAAACAAGTAACACCATACATATGTAAATCCCTTCTATTTTTCCTTTTCAGTTTAAGAGTGCGTAGCTCTGTATATGGTTGAGTAGATATCGTTTATGATTGTAGTGTGTTGCATGTGGAAAGGTGTCATAGTTTGGTAACTGTGCGCCGATATCAGACATTTCATGCTGAAGCCGTCATTCTTGTCCAGTTTTAGGAAAAAAGAAAATCAGTGCAAAAAAGAGCAGTTGCCACCAGCACGTTGGTTAGTTTTGTTGCAGGCGGGTGCGCTATATGTCGTTTATTATTATTATTAGCACATCCGAGATCAGTATAGGAAAGATATTTATATTATCTTCCCTATATATATTAACTGTTGTGTGATCTAGGAATGCACTATATATATATATGTATAAAAGTACAGATTTGTGTAAAATGTGGTCAAATGTTAGCGGAAAACAAGTACGAGCACTCTTTAAAAAAATATCGGAACAAAAAAATTGACCAGTGTTGATTTGGTCACTGATATATCGTGCATCTCTAGTTTGATTATGCTGTTTTGGTTGAATATGAAATAAGACACAATGCTGATGATAAATCTGTACTTATCTGTATCTATGATTTTCATTTTATATGTTTAAGGTTTGCAATTAAATTGAAACGTTTTTATTTGTGTGTTGTTTTTCTGGAAACGGACATAGAATATATAGGATACCAGCATGAGTCACTTTGATGAGTGTGGATGATTAAACTATGGCTAGAATGCTGTAAATTCTAAGCATTTCTACACCACTTTTAAGTTTTTATTTTTATATTTAAAAGAACGAACAATTGCTGGGAGAATTGTTTTAAGGTGCGTTAAACCAAATAATGATTGTAATGGCTTTGGTAGCTGTTGATACTTACGTTTAACCATATATATAACGTTTGAGCAAACACAATTAAAGCAACTGAGCAATATCAATTCTAAAAGATTATATATAATATATATATTTTTTAAAGAATTAAAAGTAGTTTTTTTTTACTTTAAAATGAACTTGTCACTTAAATAATGGCATTATGTTTAATATTTTTTATTTGAGGTGATGAATTTAAATTTAACATAAAAAAACAATTTAAATTCAACGTCTTTCTCATTTCTCATAACGTTTGTTTATTTGTTTCATTCAAGATGACTGTCGCTGTTTTGGAAATAAAATTGCAATTAGCCAATTAATTAACGAAACCTGTAAACAACAATATTCATTCATTTTCCAATGAATATTTAATAGGTATGCCAAGCTTTAACATATAAGGAAGACATCATGTAATCACACCAAAGTCATATTAAGACATCAAAAACATCAGATATCGTATAAGGTAGACATTATGAGTAAAATATTTAAATTAAATCTCAAATTATTTAAAAAGTCATGTAAACTGTAAATAAAATGCAAAGTTACAAATGTAATTTAAAAGAAACTAAGAATGAACAATCATGGGCTTTGACATTAAACAGACTGCGATCCATAAACTGTCAAAAGTGGATTGATTTAAATGATTTATAATTTTCTCTCAAATGTTTTCATTGTTGGTGGTTCATTAGTTTATTAATTAGTTTATTAATCTAAGGTTGCCACAGCGGAATGAACCTCCAACTTATCCAGCATTTGTTTTACGCAGCAGATGCCCTTCCAGCTGCAACCCATCTCTGGGAAACATCCATACACACTCATTCACACATTCACTCATTACACTATGGACAATTTAGCTCACCCAATTCACCTGTACCACATGTCTTTGGACTTGTGGGGGAAACCGGAGCACCCGGAGGAAACCCACGCAACCACGGGGAGAACATGCAAACTCCACACAGAAATGCCAACTGACCCAGCCGAGGATCAAACCAGCGACCTTCTTGCTGTGAGGCGAACGTGCTACTCACTACGCCACCGTGGCGCCTAAAAGTTCTTCAATCAATGTCAATTAAAAAACATTTTTAAGGATGTTCATCTCTGTAAATATGTAATCAACAGCAGCTAACTTACTACTGCTGCTGTTTATTTATTTATGTATTGCCTAAAGGAATATTCTTAGACGATATGTGTGTTTGTGGATGTTGTTGTTGTTTACCTTTCTCTGGATGGTCGCTAGATGGCGCAAGGCTCATTTATAGTAGGAGAGTTCACGGGCGCGTTATATAATGCCATCATGGGAATCTTTTGGAAAATGACATTAGTGACATACTGAAATTAGACGGGAGTCATATTCAGTCCTAAACGTACTCTGTATTAGTTTGTCTCACAAAATATCACTAAATATAGTTTATGACTTTTTTGCAGTCTGTTGATCCCGTATAATGCCATTCGCCTCGTAATTTTGACATTTTAATGGACTTCCTTCAGAGATAACATTTTTGTGGTTGACATCTGGATGAAATCGCGCAAGCATTCCAGATCCGTCAATTACATTACAAACGCTAGTTCGCCGTTTTCCCGAAGAACGCGGAACAAACGCCACATGATACACGTAAATATGTAAATGTTTTAGTTTTTCCTCATAGTGTGGCGAGTGTGTGTGTGTGTGTACCAAGCTGCACAAGTTCTTTCTCAACCATATCTCTGATTGGTGGTCCCCTGGGCAAAGTGGGCGGATATCATGACCCGCCTGATGACGGCAGAAGAATCTCCGCGGTTGATTGGCTACTCGCTCTGCCTGTCAACCTCCGAGGCCAAAGCCCAGTTGCTTGCTGTCTGAAGCGGCAGCAGCGAGCGGAGTGGGGCGAGAGAGGCTTCCGTCTCAGGGCTGCGGAAACTACCCTGCGAGGCTGGCACTGATTGAGGAAAGGAGGAACGCTTTATTCGAGGTCTCGTCTCTGTGAAACATCCCTTACAAAGTGTCCAGCCTTTACTGAAGGAAACGGCCTGCGGAGATGGGCGACAAGGCGGGGACCAGGTAAGAGAGACAGTTTTCAGCGCAGGTTCAATTCAGGCTCTGACTTCTTATTTTGAAGTCACGATATTGTGTTCTCACATCCCACCCGAGGATGAACAATCCCAGAAAACCTCCCAGGCTGGAGGGGTGTCGTTGGGAACCAGTAGTCTGTTTGAGCTCGTTCGTTTGTACACCATAAGATGTGTACATGCATCGGCACTCGAAGCAAACGCTCCTAAAACATGATCACTGGACATCTCGTGTACTTCGGCCAGGGTGGGGTGACTGACCAGCACGACCCACCAGCCCTCCGTCCTGCTCTTGAACACCATAGGAAAGCAATTGCAACTGAAATCGCGTAGGAGGAATGCATTTAGTCGCTATTATCAGCTGCGATCTGCTGTTATCTTGTTGGTCTCAAGTTGTGGCTGATTTATTTATGTACTCGCGACAACGCCAAGCACTTACTACAACACGTTGTTATACTGCTGCGTGCTTCATAAGCGAGCAGACACTTTATTATTTTCCGCCTCACAGCCAGAAATCAAGAAGTCTGTCGCACCCAGAGCGAGACATTCCTGCTCATCACTGCGCGCTCACTTCCTCAACTTTCAGAAAAAAGGCCTCGACGTTTCCTGTTGCAGCAATGCAGTGGCTTTTGCTGTGTGTGTGAATTGTGTTTTTAACACCTCTCCCCGTGTCTGTGTGCAGAACAGGCCCTGTAGGCGCAGTGTAGATAGATAGTCGAGTCGTGGGCGACCATGTACGTGCGCTGAGTTTGATGAGTAACCCAGCAGATCCTCTCAGTTGTGCCTTCACTTCTGCTTCCATGTCACGGCTCTCAGACCGTCAGAGAAGGACACCCGCGGCTCTCGTCTGAAGACCAAGTTTTAGGGCTTTATCAGAGGGCTGCATGTTCCCCCGTTTGATGTCGGTCTGACGTGTGACAGCAGGGGGCTTCAGGGGGAGGCTTGTTGTGAAGGACATAAGTAAGAATGGTCATAAATCCCGTTTTATTCGTGAGTTTAGTGAAGCTTCAGACAAAATAGGTTGCACGGTTTTTTTTTACATTATAGTAGATGCATGTGCATAGTGAGAATATATGGAGAGTCACCAGGGGTGGACTTAGGGATTTGGGGGCTCTAAACAATTCCTGTTATGGGGCCCTACCAATGAAACTCAAAACATTCTCTTTCTCTATAGGTGTTTTATTCCTCTGTAGATTCTTTATTTATTTGTTAACAAACTGCATGCTAAAATATATATATTAAGTGGAACCATTATCTTCTTAATGTAAAATTAAATACAATAAATTCACAAATAAAAAAGTTCACAAACTACAGTTCAATAGCCATATTTGGGATTAGATTTTAGTACTTGCATGTGCAGTACAGAAGGAACAATCCACTAGGCTGTTCGTGGCAGCTCCCGGTTTTGAAAAGAAGTGATAACGTTAAAATCTTAATAGATTTTATAACATATGATAGCAATTTTTTATAAAAGAGCTATATGATTAATATAGGCTTCTTGGCATTGGTTGGGGCCCCCCAATTCTCTGGGGCCCTAAGGCGCTGCTTACCTCGCTTATTGGTTAGGTCTGCCTCTGAGCTTCACAGTCAAAGAGGAAAAACTTCCCAACATGTCGTAGCTGCTGCAATTATTTGCTATAAAAGTTGATTGTGGTAATGTTTTTCATCTAATTGTAATTATTTGATATGTCGATAATTGTAGTGTTTATTTTACGTAAGGGGAATTCAAGCACATAAATGACAGTCAAGCTTTAATTGTTATGTTATGCCAACGATTCTTAATCTTTATAGTTTCGTACACAGTTAAAACAAAAATGCTGTTTTAAAACAAATGTTTTAAGATGTTTAATTGCTCTATTGTAAATAGTGTAAGAGGACAGTAGTGTAAAAGTTCTAAACTAAAATAAAATATGATTAAGGTATAGTTTGAATTAAAATATTTACATTTAGGAAAAATTATAAAATTCCATATTTCAATGATATTCTCAATTAATCATTTGATCGCAAAATTCATGTCTATAACAGCCCTGCATAATTGACTATCTGTATAAAACATAAATAATAGTTGTCATTGAGTAAAAAAATGGCTTACACTTTATTTTCATGGTCTGTTTGTTGAATTTAAGTTGCATTGCATCTACATGCCAACTAATTCTCATTAGATTATAAATAGACTGTTAGGTTGGGGTTAGTGTAAGTTGACAAGTACTTGTAAAGTTACTTATAGTCAGTTACTTAAAGTCATGTCTGTTTAGCAGCAGTATCAATCAATATTAAGCAGACAGTCTACTAATACTCAAATGGACCATCAAAAAAAAAGTGTTACCAAAAAAATCGTTCATCAAAATATAACAAGTATTCATGCAATTTCTTCAACACACTCCACCCGGCAACATGTTACTGGACATTTTTGGAATTACACTGTTTGTTTGTTTGTTTTAAGTAAAGAATTAATCAGAGGGCAGATGGCATGTGGTAGATTGTGTGCAACAGGTTTCCAGCAAAGTTTTCAACATGTTGATAAGATCTTAGAAATATATGTGATACAGTTTAAACTGGCAGTTTAACAAACGTTCAATCTTCCTTTGCATCAAACCTGCATGACAGACTTTCTGCTGTGGAACACAAACAGTTAGTTTCTGTTTAGTCACCCTGCACTTTGTATGGTTAAAAGGAATGCTTCAATAATACATTACAAGCTGAACTATTCCTTAAACCTCCATATTTTGCCTCTCAAGGCTTTATTTTGCCAGTGAAATGCAAAGTTTGGCTCGGTTGTCTTGCAAAGGAGAACAGTGATTGTTGCATGGTTATTGTATTGTAATGAGATTAAATAGCATGGCTTTTGTGTGTGTGGAGCAGTTGTTCATCAGCCCACTACAGAGCAAGCCATGCAAAGCAAACTTAGCATGTATTGATTGACATACATTCATAGCGCTACAAAGCTGTGAAAGAGGCGTTTTATGTAGGTGTCATCAGCCCTTCTGTGCATTCAAATTAGCCTTGGGTAAATTAAAGCTCGCTATCACTCCGTAATCATTGCGTTTGTCATATTTTCTATTTACGAACACATTTTACCACCTAAGACCTTGTAGATCTCAACAGTCACCCCAGCTTGTTTCTGTTTTTGCTAGGTAATTCTGATTCAGCCTCTCTTGTGGTTCTCTCACTGGAGTTGTTTTGGAGGCTGTGTGGGTGTAAGTGGATCTCACAGGCTCAGTGGTGTGTGGTGATCTTATGAAATCAGGAGGCTAAATCTCCTCTGTGCGCATGTTTCATGTGATTAAGCATTTTCTGGGATAATGAAACTAGATTTATTAACAAAGAGGTCGTTTTTTGTGTGCCTTTTATTTTTGTCGTTATTTGCTAAAAAGAAGTCACATCAACGTTTATGCATCAATTAGAAATGTAATAACTGTGGTTGTATCGTAATAATATTTTATAGGCTGTATTTTATATATATCTTTTGCTGCAGACTGTTGTCAGGCCATTATTAATAATAGTCACCTTCACTTCGACTCATTAGTCATCAAATCCTCTGTAAACATAATAAATTTAGTGGTGTGACAGACACAGTGGTGCGGCTTTGATTTACTTGCTAAAAAAGGCTTACTTGTTGATCATTTCTTGATTTAAAACCATTCATTTCATGAACAGAAATGATGATGTCTAAGTTGTTGACTTTAATTAGTTTGTCATTTTAAACTGTTTGACCCTTTAAGTGTTTGACATTTTGTAGACCGTGAACATGAGATGTTCATTGACTGGGTAATGAACCAGGCAAAATGAAGGAGCTCCATTTCCATTATGAATCTATATTGGCATCTTTGTGTTCATCTCACAAAGTTCAGTGGTTTATTTTAATGGTGCTCTATAAAGAAAATCTGGGCACACCTTGGCATAGCCAAAAAAGAGTTCAGTACATGGAAATTGCCACACGTGAGCCTCAGACACCATAGTTTTCCCCTTTCTATGTAAATTTGCAAGTGTGAAATATCGACCTATCAGGCCTGTATATAACACAATTGTTGCGTTGCACACAGGACTATTTATTAGTACGCCCTTACAATTTGCATGTACTTTAAGTCTTATTCTACTTCATCTGGACCTGCCTGAGCAGCCGAGTCAATGTAAGGTCGTCAGCCAACACAGACTGATATGTTCCACACGGGATCATTAATATGCATGCCCCGGGCTGCGTTTGATTGGCCATGTTTCCTAGAGAGATTCCAAAAATGATAATTTTCCTCCCTTATTCTTAAGCTTATCTAATTTTATATTAAATTGACTGTGTATGTGGAACTTTTATTTTGAAAATGAGAGACACAGCAGAGCCCCTTTAAATTAAGCCAAAGTTAGCCGCACCATATTGTTTCGTATGCTTAGCTAAGCAACGACTCCACAAGCCATTCATTTACATCTCGTCAAAATGCAGGATATACAGATTCCACATTTTTACACCATATTTATTTCTGTTTAATTGTATTTTTTGTTATTTATCATGTGAAATTTTGCTGCATATGATTGCAATGAGGCAACGGACACATGTATACTGCTGAGTATTGTGTTTAAGACACATTGAAGAATCGTGTTGTATCACTTAAATTTTTTTGGAGCGAAAGAATAATAACTTAAATACACTTTATTACGTTAAATACCTTTTTATCAAAAATCATCTGTTTAGCAAGAGGTTATTTTTAATTTCTGCCTGTCTTTACATTAACATTATAGCTTCGAAATACAAATACAGCTAAATATATCTGTCAGTCTCTCTCGTTTTTAGAGTATAAATTAGCCTATATTTTATCCACAACACAAGTCAGGAGCAAAATAGGTTACTCTGGTGGTTTGTATTAGATCAGGATTGTAAAAACTAACTGAAATTTTAAATGTCCATTTTGCTGCTGATATTTGTGTGCTGTTGAGCGCAAAAACACTGCATAACTGAGCATTTCAAAGCTGCATTGATCAGCGGATTTATGTATGAGCTGACATATCAGTGATCTCTTGATAGAGCGACTGATCGACCTGGCTTTGAAATGCTCCAGTGTAGCTCTGCTATGTATGGTGTGAGGACCGAGCAACATCTCCAGGCGCGCCTTTGAGAACCAGACCATGAAGTTATGTGCACCTCTGTTTCTAGCATGGACTGTGGACAGACCCTAAACATGTGGCCGTTCAAGCAAAATGAAATAGCATAAATCCATTAAAAAGAGCCGTGTTTAAAGAAAGAACCAATCACACTACATAAATATTGAACCAGTTCAGACTACCAAATGAGACCAATAGACAAGAAGAACGTAGAATGAAATCAAGCAATAGGAAGACATAAAACTCTAGAAATCCCTAAGTTTAATTTCTGTCAATGTTGTGCACCACTCTAGAAACATGGAGATGTGGAGACAGAAGGCATTTTTCACTTATACAGCCGTTTGCATACATCCAAACTAAACTTTATCAACTTGTGAATGTTTACAATTGCTCTTCATTCCATTCCCAAGAAGCAGAGGCCAAGATTTGTAAGTTAAAAAAAAGAGTAATGACATTGTGAGTGACTCCTGTGGTCATTTTGAGTTGTCTAATCACAGGGAATTGTTTCAGTAAGACCAGAAAAGGACAAAAAGTGGAAAAAGAACTTCTAAACTAAATGTCAGTGCTTTTGCATCTGCACCATTCTTGCGCAATAAACTGCAGCGGAGGACAACATAGATTGAGGATTTACTGCAGGCTAGTTTGCGTGTATTGCCTGTACCCCAGCTTATGACATCTGCATGCTCAAATGTGTTGTTGTCCTCATTTTGTAGGTTGATTGATTGGTGTAGTCCATTAAATCGCATGTGCATCAGTAAGATTAGCATGAGCATGATAAATTGTTCAGTGCGTGTTTTTCACCTCATGTTATAATTCTTCCTTCATGCCCTCATTTTCCACTTCCTCTTGTTAATCTCAGGTTTTCATTATTATTTTTTGTCTTTCATCAGTGATTGA
The DNA here is from genome assembly GCA_903798035.1 of Danio albolineatus. NCBI lineage: Eukaryota > Metazoa > Chordata > Actinopteri > Cypriniformes > Danionidae > Danio > Danio albolineatus. The sequence goes on along the minus strand of CAIGQQ010037820.1, from coordinate 2,909,375 downwards.
TAACATTACAGGTTCTCTAGTTATACATAGATATTTTCTCTTAACCTCTGGTGATAAATTGAGACCTTAACATACAGAATCTAAAACATTTTACCATTGACTTTAATTATATGGTCCAAAATATTTGTCAAAAATCATCTCTTGTATTCTGCTGAAGGAAAAAAAAGGTTATTCAGGTTCACAATGACATTAGCGTAAATAAGTAATAATGGATGATTCATTTTTGGTTGAACTATCCCTTGAGTCTCGTTGACCCAGATGGAAAGGGTGCTTTCAGTAATGGAACACAACACAGGAACATTGCTGTTGCCACCCCCAGGTTTGTATGTATGTGTGTGTTTCTCACTCTGACACACACATACGCACTTCTAATTCATCAGCTGATGGCTCCATTATCTAATTTTAGGCTGAAAGGGCAATCTACTGGAGACTATTTAGACACCTGTCTGCACTGATGGATTAACTCTCTGCATTTATCAAGAGCCTGGTTCCTCTGACAGTCTAGTTTTTGGATTTAGTTGACCTCTCTCATGGGTTTGTCCCAAATTAATGATGTTCTGCTCCTCCAGTTTCATTTTGGTGTATTTTGTGGAATTATATCTTCTGAATGAGGCCACATGTGCAGAAACCAAAGCTTACGTTTGAATCTTTTTAAATTCTTAAGTAAGGATGGGCGATACCAATATTTTTGTTTCTAATCCGATACCAAGTATTTCAAGATAAGTATCGTCGATATCGATACCAATACTTTAATTAAATATTTTATAGTGATTAAAAAAAAAATGGTTATCACCTTTATTATAATTATTATTATCATCATCATTATTATTATTATTATTCAATTAAACACAAAACACATGATTCCTTTTTACGTTTATTTAAATAACAGAACTAAAATTGCATGGCATCATATATAACAAAAATAATACACTGCAGAAACTTTAATTAAAAAAGTACATCTCTCCCAGTTATTATGTGTACCTAAACTTTGTATTTTATTTGATAAACAAGTTAATTTAAAACTATTTAAACTAAACTACAAAAAAATCAAAATGTTTTTACTTGAGTAGGCTACAGTCTATTATTCTGAACCATGTAAAACGTAACAGAAATCTCATATAAGCCAATTTACATAAATTACACAAATGACAGCGTTTAGAGTAGGATTTCCCCTCAGCTTTGGCATATTATTATTACAAAGAATAATATATAGTAATTCCCCCTCAGCATATTATATTTACAGTGTGTGCATCTGTGTGTTCATATGAGCATATATCAGGTAAAACTTAATATAAACTGTCTGTCTGTATTGAACTCGACTCGACTTTTTGTAAAATAATTCCCACTTGGGTAGCTGGATAATGACCGGATTTCTTAAAGGATTCTGACAAAGTTTTACAACCTGCGCTGGGCGTGTGTGTGGTGTCTGTACTACTGAGCAATGAGCTAACACTGACCCATTAGCGGTGATACAGCGGAAGGATATTATAATTCCCATTCGTGTTCCTATTTATATAATATGTGGCGCTATAATTATTGAGATATTTCACTCAGTAAGAAAACCCCCAAAAACGATTGATACTTTTACTTAAGGACCGATCCTTTTATTACATTCCCTGTATCTACAATATCGATACTTCAGGATCGATTCGCCCATCCTTACACTTAAGACTTATTGTCATTATGGTCTAATGGTTAATATAGAGTTTCTTGGTTATTTTTGATGTACAGCATTAGGACATTCAGAGTGCAGGGATGTTCAGCAGAAAGTTTAATTGCTTTATAGTTTATGGAAACATACCAAAATTATTTAATTGAATTTTAATTGTATGTATATATAGTTTTATTAATGTTTATATCAGTTTGTTTATTTAATTGAGTTTACTCGGTTAAGTTTATCCTACATAATGTGGTATGGATTGGAACCACCACAGATAAAGATAAAGATAACTCAATGTGTTTTTTTTGTTGTTGTTGTTGTTGTTGTTGTTGTTTTTTTTGGTTTAAATTTTAAGGCAATTTTAGCAACATAAATCACATTTACCAGCTTCAAAACTTAAAACTGTAACATAATTTCCCCCCAGCATAATTTACTCCGTCTTTATAGTTAGGGTTGAGTGACCCATGTTTAAAAATGTATTGTTGAGAGCTTTATAACATGGTTTGAAGAGTAGTATTATTGTTTTTGCTCTTAGCAAGCAGATATTGTGACATAAACAGACAATTTTGTTCCCAAAATAGCTAAATTTCTCTTGTATTGCCCTGTGCATGTAGTGGAAGATACAGTAAATGACTTCAAGCTGTCCCCTAAGCTTTAATGACTAATAGTGGGAATTCAGAATAATTCAGCAGTTTAAGTTCCCAATGGGAAGTGGTCTAGTAAAACAGCATATAGACCCACACAGCATCTCAGCAATGGAAAAATAATATAATGGGGAAGCAATCTCAACCGAGTTCCTTTTTTTCCCATTATATTGCTTTTTTAATTAGTAAATTGCTTGTACATGACCTCTATATTCCTCCTCCCCCGTGTAGAACTTTTACTTTGCTCTAGATGTGGGCTGTTGAAAGCGAGAGGAACAAGCTCTTTAAAGCGGTCTCTAATTATGGCTGCTAGTACACAGTTGCTCTGTGACGTCACGTGGTGTCTGAGCAGTTAGCCGAATATCCCGTAAATTGTCTGCATGTGTAAACGGCTGACAGGTGATTATAACCAGACATCCTTGGTGCTTCCCTTGGCTCCATACTAAGACAACAGTGAGATTGATTAAGTCTCTCTCACACACTCGTTTACTATCTCCATCCATTACTGCCTTTGTTTTTTCCACTCCTTTGGATACTCTCTTTGCTTTGGTCCTCTGCTCTTTTGTTGCATCTCCTTTGTAAGCTCACTTCGTTTGAAGCCTACACTTTTACTGCACACACTAACCAAATGTGAGCGTACAGTCGTTTGTTATGTGGGAGGTTTTGTTTACAGAATGATTGAGGATAACGCTTCCTGGTTATTTTCTCTAGAACATCTAAATGATTCGTTTTAGTAGCATTTGTTATATGAAATGCAGTATTCTACTTTTTTTTATCAATGAATCCTTAAATGGGCACCTATTATGCCCCTTTTTTACAAGATGTTAAATAGTCTCTGATGTCCCTAGTGTGTGAAATGTGAAGTTTCAGCTTAAAATACACCACAAATAATGTTTTATAACTCTTTGAAACTTCTCATTTTATGCTTTTATCTGAATTGTGCCGTTTTGGTTACTGTCGCTTTAAATTTAAATGAGATTCTGCTCCCAGCCCTACTTTCAAAAGAGGGCAGAGCTACAAATGCTACTAATGTATCAGCATAGTGGCATATTACAAGATTAATGTCCTATGCTAATGAGGGAGAGATGTCACCAATAGATGTTGTTTTCAAATTTTTGCAAACTGTTTTTATCAGGTGTGACTATAAAAAGTTAAAACGCATTTTTACAGTTAGAAGCTGGTTATATTTACAGACTATTGCCACACAACTGTGTTTAAACTCTTCATAAAAGTAATTTTGAAAAATAGGTACACCTCTTTAAAGCTAGAAGTATGATCAGTAGATGTTAGGGCTAAGCAATTAATCGAAAAATAATCAAAATCAATATTGAGAGCCTATAATCAATCAATTTTCCAGGTCAGTTATTTCGATTACTTTCCCTACTGCGTGTGGAGTCTTCTTCTGCATCAAGTGCGTGGTCCAACGCCGCCTTCGTGCGTACTATACCCCTCACGGTGGCTGATGTTGCACCTCACAAAAATGTAACTCATCTTTAGCATCTTGAGCAGCGAGCCCATTGAATTGAGTGTTTAGTCCCAGTCCAGTGGAGGAGCTCCAGTTGATAACGTTGTTTTGTGCTAAATTCTGATTAAATTTGTTGCACGTCTGCGAGTTCCTGCCTCTGAATGAGCGAGTTTGAATTACTTGTACCTTAAATTAGCATTCAGAAAAAGCAAAAAAACTCGCAGAAACCTGACACAGAAGAACATTAAAACTGCTAACTACTGCCAGTTAGCATTTTCTAAGTGTTATTGCAGAGCGACACAAATGCAGAAGTATAAATGCACGACTACGTGCAAGACATGCAGCTAAGGCTGATTTATACTTCTGCATTTACTTTGAAGCGACATCTTATCTTTAGTCAAGCCTTACTTTGCACTACACTTATTATAACTGGAAGCTGGGCCAGAGATGGTTTGAAATAGCGTATTTTTCAATACATTAAAATTCCTTATACTTTAAAATATGTTTAAAGAAGATGCAAGAAATGCACGGTTTTATTATAAAGTTATAGAATAAATTATTATTTACAGGATATACAAGAGTTGTTTTATTTAGAAAAGATACTGCTTATTTTCAACAGTGATCAATAAATAATCATAGATAGATAGAAGATTGTGTGTTTCCAACTATTTTAAAATCAAGTAATGCACCCTTCATTCAAAGTGAGCATTTTTACTGTACAATAAATCGAGTTAAAATGTTTTTTGGCCAAAACGCCCAGCCCAAATAGATGTTCATTTTGAGATCTGCTAAAGATAAGCAGTGATGGCATGAGGCATCAGGCAAATAGGATGAGGATGAGGCATCAGGTATACGTGATATAACTTGACATCATGACTTGAAAAATGACTAATTTTCTATATTTTGTTGGTGTTGTTGACTTTCATAATGCATTCAGAGTTCATAATTTTTCACTGAAAGCTCCATGCATACCCAGGTTTAATCTGTGCTTAAAAAAATAATGCATATGTTTATACTGAACAATAATAGATTTGTACCTCCGTCAGCACTCCACTTTTTTTTTTCTAGAAATGGGCCTATTTTACAATTTCCCTAAAGTTAAACAAATGAGTTTTATCATTTTTTTTATTCATTTAGCCTATTTCTGGGTCTGGCAGGAGCACTTTCAGCTTAGCTTAGCATTAATAGTTGAATCGGATTAGACTATTAGCATCTCCCCTTTCAAAAAAGTGTAATGATAATTTTACTTGATCCAATGTTATATTACATTTTTCTTGATCCTTTAACCGTCAAGCCTTCATTACACTACAGTTTAAAAAAGACTTGAGAAGTGCTGTCATCTAGGATTATATTATTTAGAACTGGATTGATTTGAATATAGTGAACTGTGTATAAGCAAAACTGACCAGACCGCAGACTACAAGCCAAAGAGTCATTATTAATGTCTTGCTTTTTTTGGCAGAACTTGAAACACATCTATCAACCTAGTGTGACGCTCTCTATTCAATGATAGTTTGTTTATGTGTAATTATCTCGTTATGCCATCTCAGTTCATTAAAAAAGACAACCTTGTCCAAAGGTTTTTGTCTGGAACAAGCATTAATTTTAAATCCAGAGTTCATATTTGTTTATATATACAAGTAAACCAAGCATAAAGCCTAAACCAGTGCCGTGATGAACCGTGTCTTCTTTATAAACTCTTAAGCTCTCATTATTCATCTCCTTTATACTGAAACATTTATGCATTCTCAATATTAATTGCTGGACATGTTTGACTTGGACTCACGATCCGTTTGAAACGGTTTTTAGTGCATCTATCTGTAAACCGCATCTAATATTACATGTTCCTGTTACAGCAGATTGCACAATGTTCTGCCACTGTTTTAGTTTGGACTTGCTTGTCAGTATTGCATTACATGATACTGCAGTGGATTTAATACAAAATGGTGCATAACTCTCATCAATATGTCTGGGGTACGTGTCAAACCCTTTGCTGTTGTTGGCATCATAATCACCATTTTCACCTCTGTTCTTCTTCAATGCTAATTCCTGTGTATTGTTTATAATTGTTTCTAAGTTAAAACTTGAACCAGATTCTTCATTTTTTTAAAAATTAGGTCATGTCAAACAAACTTTATCAAAGGTCAGAGTAAAATGTGGTGTGAGGGCTTCTTCTTGTGTGGATGTGTGGTAAATAAGGGATAATGCACAACTAGCTGTTTTTTTTTTTCTCCTCAGAATAAATCCTGACAGGCTTATCAGCATTTTATAATAAGACGTGCTACGATATGCAATATCTCTCTTATTACATGGCTATATTACCCAAAAGTAAACAATTAGACACAAAACACTGATCTGTGCTACTAGCTGTACTTCTTTACTTACTAACTCTGTTTAATTAACTGTGACGTTTACAGAAAGGAATCTGGCTCAGTGCAGTGTAAAACAACCTACTTTTATTATTATTATTCAGACAGAAGTTGCCAATGAACAGTCGAAAATGGAAGTGTGACATAAGCATATATATATAAATATAAAATATTGATACAGAGGGCTCGCAAAACTGCTAGCCCAATGTCCCAGGGCTGTTATGTATTGCAGTTGAGTTACGAAAAATTAATCCACCATGTCTGTCTGACTATTTTAACGGCATGAAACATGTAGCCTATTTCAATGCTTTTGCATTCTCTCACAAATTGGGTAATCATGTTGGATGGGATTTTTATGCATCGAGGAGCCACTATCAGTGTGTGTTTGAATGAGCGTTTGCTGTAACTGGTGTCAAAAGAACTGGTACTTCAGTATCAAGTTGATCAAAAAACAAAACTATTTTTTAATGTATAAAAGAACTAAATGTGGTTATTTTTAAAACCATACATGTAGCCTATATTGTATGCCATTATATAGTATTTATATTTATTTAGTAAATAATGTCTATTCTGGCGACTTGAATTTGTCTCGGGCTACCAAAAAGAGAAGAGTGTTTTAGTGATTTAGAAATTTTGCGTGCCCTGATACATTGTGGTATTGTGTATTTTGACAGACTATGCAAATGTGGTCATGCTTTTGCAAAAGAATTGTGCAAAAATCTGAAGCTATTAAGTTATTTTAGTTGGGTTAGGTTTTCTCTTTGTTGTATATTGTTTTTACTTTAATTCATGTATAAAGTGGTCCATCGTTAATCTCGGGAGTTACGTTCTAAAAGTAGCCTGCAATAGGTGAAATCCGCAAAGTAGTCTGCTTTATTTTTTACAATTATTATAGATGCTTTAAGGTTGTAAACCCCTTACTACACTATTTTCTCATTAACATTTTCACACTTTTCTCTTTTGTTTAAACACACAAAACTTCCACCTTCCTTTAGCATGTCCTGTAGTCCAACTTTTTATGCGATTTTGCTAGCATCTTCCTCTGCCTTTTGGGTGCTACCATTGGTTCCTTTGGTGCAGAATGTTTTGTCAACATTATGGGGTTTGTTGGGGAGAAAACTTGCAAACATACAGTCCAGTACTTCAGAGTCTCATTGCTAGAGATCAAAGATTTATGTCAATTTGGCAAGCTGAACACATTCTGTACTGTGCAGAAAACACGGCATGGAGAAGATTAAATTGTCTTACGAATTATGTTGAGGGACCATTGTACTTTGAAAGATTTAATATAATCTTCAATTTAAAGAATTTGTTTGTCCAATAAAAATGTATTCTTGACTCCTCCACTATCATTTACAAAAGTATTGGTTCAGACACCGTTTTGCCACCGGTATCATTTTAAGAGTATGGTTTTTGCTACCGATTTCGGAAAAGAAAAGTAAAAAAAAAAAAAAAAAAAAAAAGCACACAGCTAAGGCTGTGCAATATGGACGAAATATTCATATTGCGATTGCATTTTTTAAAAAAATTATTTATTTATTTTAATTAATTTATTTATTTTAACTTTATTTTATTTATTTATTTATTTTTTTTGATTAATTGCACAGCCCTACACACAATCCTATTTAACACTCGAGATGATTTGAAGTACCCGGAAAAGTCTGTGTTATTAGTTTTACCAGTTGTTATCTGAGAAAAACACATCCTGGAATGTCATGATTGACTGATCAGAATCAGGTATTCCAGAGAGTCTGGTTTAAAAAAAAAAAAAAAAACAGAAATTGATGGTGCCCAAAATACAATTATGAGGGTCATACGGCTTCAGAGGACAGGCCTACAGTGGCAACTGGAATTTCCATAAACAAGGGCGTGAAATATTTTTCATAGCACATTTGTCCGTTTGGTCTGTAAGTTTTGCTGTTTTCCTTGTTCTCTCCGGAGCTAGAGCAACATGCAAACACGCACACAGAGTCAGCAGGCAACAGGAACACACGCAGAGCGGTGCTGACGCAAACTGTATGTTCAGGAAGGCAGCGAATGCATGACCCGTGTCTTTCTCAGCTCTGCACTCTCATTGTTTGTGTGTGTTTATTTGCATGCATCTTCCTCAACACTTTTGCTTTTTCATTGTCCGGACTTTAATGAACTCCAGACTTTTAGATTTGTCCCTGGAGTTTCCCTGTGTATGTTTTTCAAGTCTGTACATGAATATGAATAACCCTGATTGACAAAACACTTGTATGCATCACAGGCCAGCTATATCAAACAGTGATAGTGATTAGTAGAGTTAACCAAATTATTCACAGCAACTACTAATGTAACCATAAACATATTGTGGGGCATTTCACTGAATGACGAGTGGTTTTGTAAATTTGCCATTTTGGCTACCATGAAAATGTGGAATAAGCAAGTATTTAAAAGCAACACATCACCAAATGTCCTTGAGACATTTTATTTAGTCAGAAACGGTCATTTTTTCATATATATCAGAGCAATTCCAGTTTTATGGATGTTACATTTGCAGTAAAATCTCAGAACATAAATTCACATAGAAAGTTCATGTTAACATTATATTAAAACATTTGTTAAGGATTTGACCAAAAAAGTTAGCGAGTTTACAGTCAACGACATACTTTGTAGAAATTCTATGACTTCAGCTGCACAACCCAAAAGAATAATGCTAATCAAAAGGGTAAGAGTTGGCTCTCTAGAGAACAAGCATGATTCATTTTGCATGATTGACTTTTTTTGCATTTATGATGAAAAAGCATCATTATGGATGTGACGCCTCTCTGTTATGCATGTGACAGATGTAAAATTGCCACTTGTGTGATTTTTGGTAGATCCAATGTAATTGTTTGAAAACAATAACAAAAATGCAGAAACGGTTTCGATATTTTGGCAAAAACATTTTTTTTCATGTCAAGGTTGACATTTGCATGGAATTGCTCATGATTTAAATAATGTTGGTCATGTTACACTGAGGTCATGTCCAAACGTACACAGGAACTTTTATAAACAGTTTTCCCCACTGCCTGTCAACATGAAAACACCCAAATGGACTGTGACGCATGTTAAGGGCACACTGAATCGACAGACGGAGATAATAGTGATGCTTTTATGCTTACACCAAAAGGGGAATTTAGATTTTTGCAAATAAATTGCATACAAGTCAATGCAGACGTGAGAGCAATGCAGGTTACGTCCCGCAGTTTGAACAAAGTGGAGTATGCGATGCATTTGCCGCAAATGTGCGGAATTTGTCTCATTCAAGTCTTTCACACTTAGTGTGAAACCAGTTAGCCAATCAGAAAGGAGAAAACAGCACATACACTGATGTCATGAGGCAAAAGTTCAGATTGAACTGTCCAGGCGACCACACTGTACTCCGGCGTTTTGGAAAATCTGCACCCTGCGTGGAGTTTTACAAGTAGCGAAACCACCTAGAAATATTCCTGCGTTTGTGTGGTGGACAAGGCCTAAATGATCTCTTGGTCCTCTTGGTTATTTCAGTACTTTAGAAAACATTAAGATTTTGTTGTTTTAATATAACACAGCCTAAAAGTTTAAACTGTTCCAGCTGGCTTGCAATCCCAAGTCCAGTATGACCAAAAGTTTTTTTTATTGAACAATAATGATACATATTTGATACAAGTTTTTAAAAGACTTTTAAAAGAGTATCCCATCCATGACTGAATGCGCAAACTGCTGGGGGGAAAGTGAACTCTCGGCGGGAAAGTGAAATGAGCGTGCTAAACAATACTGGGTGGTGCATCATGACCTGTTCGGCCGTTCATTTTCAATGGCCAAAACTTTGGTGAATCTCTTTACCAAAATGTCAACACAATTGTAGATTACTGTTGTTGCATGTTTTTGCTGTGTGATTGGCACTTATGGTCAATATCAAGTAAAAATGTCCAGAGCTTATCATCATTGTCAACATAAATTTTATCAGCATTCAATATGATATCATTTACTGGCCCTTGTTCCAAACCTCTCCAATATCTACCAGGCAATGGGCAAATGCCCACTTTTTAAAAAAATCTTTTTTTTTTAATCTCACAAAGTTACATGAACATAGAAACTTGCATTAAAAATGAAGAGATAACTTGAAATATTATTTTACTCAAAGCCATGTGTAATGAATCAAATAACTGCAAAGAAACTTTTCAAGTGATCTCTTCATTTTTTTAATTACATATTCATGTGATTCAAACCGCAAAATGGGACGTCTTGTCATTGACCCACAAGAGGAGGATACTGTGGCGGTCACGTTACCCTGAGGTGGGGTTATTACTGAGTGTTCCTGAGAGGGAGACTTCAGCATGATACTGAAAGGACTTTATTATGTGGAGTATGCTTCACCGTGTACCCATAACTCGTGTCGTTTTTTTTTTTTTTTTTTTCCCACTGCCATTTAAAAACCACTAGCCGGACCAGATGTAGAACTGTGGAAGCTGAGAGCCGCTGGACAGAAACTTGCTGATTCAGTGTCAGCTGGTGACAATGAAGTGCGCTATTACTGTCCTCTTCCTGTTTGTTCTTGATCACAATTGAACCAAGTTAAATACAGGTGTGAAGTGTTAAAATGAATGAGATTTATATATGACATATTTGAAATCACTATCATGGACTCGAAGCTTGTGTATTGCTTTTGAACAGCCACAAAAGACCACCTCTCAACCTACTGACCTAAATCTTAAACATTACCGGATGTGTTTTTGGAGCACACTAACCAGACAGGACTTAAACTTTGTCATCTGAAACCTTAGGGTTGCTTTGCAGGAAAAAAAAAAAGTAGCTCACGCGATGTTCTCTTTGGTCTTTGGTGAATATCAAAGCACTATTGAAAGCTGCTACTTATCGTTTCATACTTTTCACAGTTATGTATTTCTTAATATTTGATCAGAAAAAGCCCATCAAAGAAAGAATCAGTTATATAGACCTTCAAAGAAATCAGAACAATGGTTGTGGAATAAAATACATCCATAAAAGCAGGCCAGTTATTTGAATTATTTGCTACCAGCAAATGACATGAGCAAATTAAAATTAAGGACATCCAGTTCACGGAGATTTATTTTTATTTATTTTTTATTGTTTTTGTATTTTTTTTTTGTTCAGAAAAGCAAAATATTAATATATTGCTTGGTTTACTCCTTCAATGCTCTGCTGTTTTTCATGAAAATTGGAAAATAAATTATTTTCTGTATTTTTGTGATTCTGTTTATTTACAGTTGTGAATTGCATTGTGGGATGATCTCAGTTGACTTGATGTTGAAAATTCAACTCTACAGTTTAACAAAGTAACTTTTATTGACATTTTAGTAGTTTGAAATAATATAAAGTATAATAAATAATATCGAGAGCAATAAGTCAGTAAAATAACAGAAAATGTACTGGCGGCTTGTTAATTTTTTTTGAAAGGTTGGAGGCAGTGTCATCATCATCATATATTCTGGGCATGTCCAATTTTACACCTGTTTTGGAAGGATATACACAAGACCTTGGAGGCCGTATTGAAGATCGAGATCCAGTTTCAATTTTCAGTGCTATACTTAGGAATTTTTAAGTTGCATGAGGCTAGAGACGCGTATTTATAGAGAATATTTCTGGTCGCTGCCAAGAAGGCTATTACACGTAAATGGCTTGTGCTAACCCCTCCCACTTTACAAGAATGGAAAGCAATTGTTATAGAAATCTGGAAGATGGAAACATTTACTTTCTCTCTAAAACAAAAAAAACCCAGAAAGGAACTATTCTATGGAGCAAGTGGAAAGAATTTTTGGACTCTGAGATTAATCAGTGCTAATGTATGTATGTGTATAAGGTATTGTATGTAACCATGCAAGACCACACTTACAATGTTCTTTACCCTGCTGTTTTTGTTCATTATTATTATTATTCATTCATTCATTTTCTTTTCGGCTTAGTCCCTTTATTAATCCGGGGTCGCCACAGCGGAATGATCCGCCAACTTATCCGGCATTTGTTTTACGCAGCGGATGCCCTTCCAGCCACAACCTATCTCTGGGAAAATTATTATTATTATTATTATTATTATTATTATTATTATTATTATTAT
>CAIGQQ010037820.1:2834906-2897145 GCA_903798035.1 Danio albolineatus | reverse complement strand
ATTATTATTATTATTATTATTATTATTATTATTATTATTATTATTATTATTTTCCCTCCTACTTAAATGGTATTGTAAACTCTTGGATATTGTAAGTTTCAGTATTATATTCTGAAATAAAACATTAAATATAAAAAAAATATTTAAAAGTTAAATTTAACTTTAAAAGCACAATTAAAAGTTATTAATGTTAATAAGAAACACTTTTTCAAACTTTTTAAGGTTACAAGTTGTTGGAAAAAGGTTCAAGGTTTTATAATACAATAAACCAAAATAAATAAATAAAAACATTAATCAAGAAATATAAAAAAAACCCTGCTAATTTACAGCTTTTTTACAGTGTAGGACAGACAGAAAATAACACTGTTAAGACAATATAAATAATAGGCATACATAACCACAAAAATCAAAAAATAGTGCAATTCACCAAAGAGGAAAAGATCAGGAAAGCATAATTACAAACTAAGGTCCCTTTTGAAACAAATCTTTGCACTTAACAAATGAAAATAAATATGTAGGCTTGTGGATGTCTTCAGTAGAGTGAGTACTGCACTGTTTCCTTACTCACAAAAGTAGAGTAAAAGTAAAGAGAAATCAAAAAGGCCGAATATAGGAGGCTTGTTCTTCATCCTCACTGCAGATAGTCTGTCTAACTGTTTTCTCGCTAGTCAACCATTCAGTTTTTCCACTTACAAAGTCTGCCATGTAAATAACAAATGCATCATGGCGCGTCGCAACTGACTCTTAAAGGGAATGTGAGAAGAGGTTTTGATTAGTTTAATGCAATATACGCTCAAAACACACCCATGACTCATTAAGAGAATAAGCACAACCTTGTTAGACCATGGTGGAAACCATATTTTTCCATCCTTAAAATAGAAAAAGTGTATTCAGACACATCCATAATGATTTTGTGCTTTACTTTGATCATTAAAATAGAGTCCTTAATGTGTATATACAAATAACAAGCTTAAAATACACACAGAAATTAAATTAAATAATAAATATTTTGATTTTATTGATTGATCCATTTATTTTTTTCCATGTCTTTCTGCAGTGATTAAACCATCAAACATTTTGTTTCATATTTATTGAATAGTCATTGTGTTATATTTCGAAGTATTTACGGCTGGAGGTTTTTCTCAGTTCACTTGCTCTTGACAGGTGTGGGAAGATCATTTTGAACCTCTCGGCTATGGATGTTTTCTGGCTGGTAGCTGGATTAATTTTATGTAAAGCCAAAGACCTGTCACAAATCCCCATAGATCATATAGAAAACCTCTATTTGAAGGTCATCTATTAATAATTTTGTAATGCATTAAGAAGACTCATCCTTGCACTGTCCTCTCCTGGAACGGCTTCAGTACCTTGCTTATATATTATACACATGCACCACACAAAAAAGCGTGCAGATATCTTTTTATTTTTCCTCACACCAACTGGAACTTTGACACACTCCTCTAGAGTCTCGCTGACATCAAGGCCTGTTTGTCTTCTCGCTGTCCTCATTCTGATGCTTTTGCATAGTTTTATGCATGTGTATGTCTATCTGTGTGCGACCCATTGATGGTTTCTCACACCTACACAATAAGAACAGGAAACCGAGTCCGAATGAAGGAAGTGTGAGCAGCACATGATTAGGCAAGGGCTCTGACTCCGCTCCTCTCCTCCTTCCTCTTGCTCTAATGCTCTGTCTCTTTCTTCCTTGTGCCTTCAGCTCTTTTTTTTTTTCCGAACTTCAGTTCCTTTTGTTGACGTTTTACTTTCCTAATCGCGTTTTTGTAATTCTCTTCCTTCATGGTGCAAATTCCCTTGCGCTTTTGTTGTTCTTCTAGATGTTCAGGTTAAATGTTGTTATTGAATTGTTTTGACATTTCGGTTTATTTATAAGTGCTCTGAGAACTTTTTAAAGGCGCTAAACAATAGATGTTTGTTGTTAATTGCTTTTAGACGTCTTTTATAGTTATAAAAAATCTATTTAATATTAGTATGCCAAGTCAAAGTAATTGAAATCTACTATTTTTACTTCTACTAGCAGAAATAAAATGAGTTTAGGTTTCAAATACTTTTATATTACAGCGCTCTTTAGAATAATGATTAGTCAATCACAGCATTCCAATGTATGTTATTCCCAATAATCGCCTATTAAAATAACACAGGCTTACTCTGGTACTACAAATCATCTTGACCATTAGTTAATAACACTACTACTACTACTACTACTACTACTACTACTACTACTACTAATATATAATTAATAATACATTATCATTTAATATATAAATTTAGTGTAGGCTATGTCTTGTTGTTTGCTAAGAACAATTTTTTTTTCTCAAATTTCACGTTAAACTAAAGGCCTAGTAAATCAGTGCAGCTCAGATCAATGTTTTGTGTCTAATAGTTTAGTTTTGTGGCAAGTAGCCATGCAATAAGCATTATAATGTTCATCCAGCCAGTCATTTTTGCAGAAAAAACAAAACAAAACGCTTCAGTTTTACAGTATACAGCTGATATCCCTTACATTTTATATGTATTTTAATTATAGATGTCATAGGTGATTGTCCTCAGAAACTATTGCTGATATGTCTGTTAGTACTTTCTTCACATTCAGCTATCATTAAATTAAGGGCTCCATTTTAATATTCAGCGAAGGAGAAAAGTTTGTTGAATCGAAACATTAGGTTTGAACTATACGATAGGCTGTCCTACCTGCCCGTCCAAATGTGTAATTGCGAACCCTTTGTGCACTCTGTACGCACTGAAAGGATCAACATCTTGTGGTATTGTAACCTGTACTATAAAATTTTATCTCTGGATCTCTGGTGAAAGTTGTGTGGTGTATTTTAGCGGTGTTTTCTAGGTCATGTTCATGCATTCAGGAGTCATGGCTTTGCAGGGTGGAATGTAGACTTTCAGTTAGGGCTGCATGATTCTGGCTAAAATGAGAGTCAGGATTTTTTTTGTTTTTTTCGCTTAAAATCAAGATCACAATTTTCTCACGATTCTATAGTTGTAAAATAAAAGTTTATATGATTTGATATTAGTAATGCTTCGATTGATCGGCCACTGATCACGATCGGCTGATATTGGCTAAAAATAACTTGATCGGCTAACCTCAAAAGCGCCAATCAAAAAAGCCGATCACTTGACGTAAACTACTCGCATGACCTTTTCACACATGCATGCACAACAACAGAGCTTACCAGTGGCAACATGAGTTCCCCCGTCTTTTTCAAAGTGTCCAATAACGTAAAGTTAGCCGTTTTCAATGTATGTTGTGATGAAATCGCTCGAAGTGGAAGCAAGCAACAGCATTTTTAACACCACTAACATTATTAGGCATCTTAGAACACACCATACAAGCCAGCAACATCCCAATCCCTCATCCATCCGACTGTGAGTGATGCATTTAAACGGCGTGAACCATACAGCAGTGATAGTACGAGGTGGAAAGACATCGCGTTCAGAATTATGTAATTCATTTGCCTCGACGAACAACCTGTGATGTGGAATGCAGACGCCTGTCCAATGTCCCAGCTAAGCTTAACAGCACACTTTATTGACCTAAACTTCGAAAGACACATCATTGTGCTACACTGTCAGGATTTCACAGGGTCACGTTCTGCGGAGGCTTTGGTGAACGCATTTAGCAGCATGTTTTATTCACGGGGGATCGAAAGAGAAAAAAGGCCACGCAATTTTAACAGACAACGTAAAAAACATGCAGGAAGCAATGAGAGATTCAGCTTTCCCTGGCTTGCCATGTGTGGTGCACACTCTCCAGTTTGCTCTGCATGTATGGCAAGCCGTTTTGACATTCAATCTATAGCCCGTACTAGTATCTATTTTCATGTTACTTGTGCTTATTTTTAAGATACTAGTATCTTTTCCAATAACTAGTAGTACTTATTTATTAGACAGCGCCTTTTCTTTAGATACTAGTGCTTTATAAAAATATACTAGAGCTTATTCATTAGACACTAGGTTATTTTATTTTAAACTAGTGCTTATTCATTTAATACTAGTACTTATTTATTAGATACTAGCACTTATTAAATATATACTAGTATATATTCATTAGATACTAGTACTTACTAAATAGATACTAGTTTTTATTATTGTAATAGTGATTAGTAACTATTCTGTTGTTACTAGTAACAGATGTAAAACTGTGTTGGTGCAAACTAGATAAAAGATTCCCATTCCCCTGCCATTGTGTGATTGGCAATCGGCAGATCATGATCTTGGTGATCTGTAATCGGTGATCAGCGCTAAAATTGCTGATCAGAGCATTTCTATTTGATATGATCATTTAAATGATGTGCACGCTTTCAGTTTTGCTTTTACTGCCGAGTGTGCTCGTCATGGCTGCCGTCACTCTGAGGGAAAAAAACATACATGCAAATAATACTTCCCACGTGGCTCTCAAACGATCGCTCTGTGCAACAAAAACTGAATGTTATTTACAACTTTATTAGCGGTTATTGACAGCCTATGCAAGTTTCGTTCACTATAGTAGTCCTCATTGGCAGGCTCTCTGTTGTAAACATTGCATCGGTTCATGCGGGATTTCAAAGCTACAAATACATAATTACATTAATGGTGTATTTGTAATGATGTATTTGACAGAAATGACATTTTGGGGTGAATTATACCTTATAAATACAGTATGTGACACTTTTGGAGGTGTCTATGTTGCTGAGCAACGTATATAAAACAATGAAGACCACCTTTAATGCTTCTCTCCTGACCTTGAAAATATAATTTGCTGAATCGTAGAAAAGCTGAATCAAGATTACAGTCTTTTTGGATTAATCGTGCAGCCCTATACTTTCAGTGATATCAGGTTAACATTAGCAGTAAACTTTTACTACTTATCTGTTAGTTCCTACTGATATAATAAACCTGGTTTGAAGTCTTTTTTTAACTGGCAATTTAGCTCAGGGCTACTTATACACTGTTTATCGCATATATATTTGTGTGTATTTTTGAAAAGGTTGACTCTCAGCCTGAAATTATTCTGTTGACCTTGATTAGAAATAATTTTTGAGACCTGGGTTTATTGTATACGTCTTTCCTGACTAATTAATCTGTTTATGCTGATATGCCTATATAGAGTTATTGTGGAAGAGGGTCGGGTTTCCTCAGGCTGGAAAGAGAGGAAACCAGCATGAGAATATATGTGATGATTCTGCTAAAGCGCAGCAACCTTTCTTCCTTAGAGTGATACGGCAACAGAATGGAGTGTGTTTATTAGCTGACACGTTATATTAGCTGTTTTTCTCTCTCTCTATTTTACCTTTCACCCAGAGTGAGTTCCTTCGTTCAGGGAGCTGCTATATCTGTCATCTCATTTTCTTTCTTTTTTATTTTTTAGCTTGTGCAACATTTTTCTCAGTTCACACACTCTTTGCAGGAGTGGCGAACTAATTTTGTCCTCACAGATAAGAATGTTTTCTGGTTATGGCAAAGACTGTGGTGATTATCACAATGTGAGGGAATGGTTAACCTGACACAAATTTTCAGAGCGGATTAGCAGAGGGTGTGATCTGATCATAAACCACATTTAGAAAATTTCCGCTAACAGAGTTTACTCTCTTTCACAAAGTGAAACGACACGATGGAGTGTCAACATTTTGTGGTACTAGCACTTTCCTCATATCTTTAGTTCTATCTGATATCCTTCCTCTTTCAGACCTTTATCTCTTATCTTAAGACATTTTAAGAGACCGAACCGAGAAATAAAGTGTTTTGTGTTTTGTTGTTATGTTGCTATGTGTTTTGTTTCATTTTTATTTTTATAGAGCTCACTTTTTTTGTGAAAAGAGAGGAAAATTATTTCACCGAGCAATTTTCTCTGATCTTGATATCTTCACTCACTCGTACTCAATGTGAAAAGATGTCGTAACTTTGCCAACAGAAATAAAGTGTCTCATCCTGTTTGTGATTTAAAAAAATATGTAAGATTTTGGTAACACTTTACAATAAGGTTCGTTAGTTAATGCATTCACTAACATGAAGTAATCATGATCAACACTTGTACAGCATTTATTAATCATAATTGAACATTTACTAATGCATTATTAACATCCAAGTCCATGCTTGTTACCATTAATGCACCATGTGTTAACATGAACTAACAACTAACAGATGCTCTAAAGAAATGGAACATCTGTATTTTCATTAACGTTAAACATGAACAGATACTGTAGTAAATGTATTGTTCATTGTTTGCTCGTGTTAGTAAATGCATTAATTAACATTAACTAATGAACTTTATTGTAAAGCGTGACCAGGATTTGACATGGCTTTCAGGCATTTTGACTTTTGTTTTACGTTAATTAATCGTACAAATAAATGTTTTCACAAAGAAAAGTCTTTTAAATGCAGAATTAAAAAGAGAAAGACCATTTATTTTAAGTAATGTGACTATTATACCTAAATTCAACATGAAATGTAGTGATAACAGTGTAGCATACAGTAGTAGTAGCTCACTCTAAAAAAAATTATTGGACTATTAAATGGTAGTATAGTGGACGTTTTTCAGTCCAGTAAATTAATGCTTTTTTTTCCTACTGCTATTTGTACCGTTATATATGGAATCAATAAGAAAGCATTGGGTCTGAAATGGCTTAATAATGCAGATCATAATCAAGTACAGCCTAATTAAGTATTATTTAATTTAATGTCATGTTAATTTAATTATGTAATAAATGTCAAGTCACTGGCTTTCTAAAATGTTTTTCTCAAATACTGTATTTTCACTCAATACAAATGTTCTGATCAGTGCCGTTTTCTGCTTTTATTTTTGGCGTAAATATATC
This sequence comes from Danio albolineatus, assembly GCA_903798035.1. Lineage (NCBI taxonomy): Eukaryota > Metazoa > Chordata > Actinopteri > Cypriniformes > Danionidae > Danio > Danio albolineatus. The sequence goes on along the minus strand of CAIGQQ010037820.1, from coordinate 2,890,321 downwards.
CTGCACTACATATCCTGTTTACTTCTTCAATACATTCAGGATTCTGAGTATACTTCAGAGGAAATATCAATGCATTTTTACACTTTTGCACTTGTTATTTGCCACCAGTTTGCTGTAAGGCTTTGAAGTCAATGTTTGCATATGTTAGCGGAATAGATTTGTGGAGGAATGACGTCAGAACCCAAAAGAGTCGTTCACAATTGATTCCCTCAAGATTTCCCTGTAGGCTTTTACAATGTTTTTTTTTTTTTCAGTTTATGAGAAACGCCTATGCCGTTCTAAACATGACTTGATGCTACGTTAATATTTGAACATGAATCAGACTTGATTTTTTTTAAATTGTTAGGTTTATTTTATAAAATGAATGTAAAAAGTTACTTCATAAGAACTTTTGGGGTGTCTGTCTGTATCGCTTATGTTGTAGAACAATGTTCAAGTATGGTCAAGTGATGTTTACTGCAGACCTTATATCACTCATTAACTGAAAATCCTCATCATAAAACCCTGCAGGAAAGGCTTTAGGGAACCAATGGTGAATTATTATTCTGGGAATGTGAGGAGTTTTTCCACACAATTTAAATCTTTCTTCTGAGATTTGCAGTATGAAGTATCAACATTTTGCAAGTCTGATATTTGTTTTTTAAGTTATATCTGGCAATTTTTGAAAATAAAGCAAGAAAAAAGCTATTGGCGTGGTCTCAATTGTGAGAAACACAAATTGAAAGATAAAAACTGTAGAATTGCTAGATATAAACTCCTGAAAGAAATTAGTAAAAATAGCAGTGTTTATATTTTGCTGCTATGATTTGTTTTCACAGTATCTTGCAGTTCCCAGAATTCTGCACAAAACAGCCAGACCTGCAAATTAGGAACTGAAAAGGTCAAAATACTCTGAATTGTGGGATTTAAACTTGCAACTCATAAAGAATTTCTAAAGAATTTCAGGGTATAAACAAGAAATTGCAAAAAAAAAAGAGAGATCAGATTTATGACAAAAGCTTAACAAAAAGCAAGTTAAACGATCTTGTGGCAAAACAGGGTTGTTCGTAATAGTAAAAATGGACTCCAAGGAAACAAAGAAGACTCATTTATACCTGTTCCTGATTCTGCAAATTAGATTATTCTGTATTGCTTGAATAGCATGATTTAAACGGCTACAGTCGAAAGATGTCGCTTGATATACAGTAATATACGCGTTTGCACACCGCAGTCTGTTTCGCAGTAATCTGACATTGAACCGCAGTATATTACGAGGCATTTATAGTTTAATAGAGGCCTAACCAATCATTTATTTATTAAGTGCTCATTCTCTTTTTACTGGCCTTGTACTTGCACCAGTAAATCGTTACTCAGTCAATCGTTAATTCCATCAGTAAATGCGAAAGCCATCTTATTGTTTCTTCCTCTCTATCTCTCCTCTCTCTTTCTCTGTCTTCCTTTTCTTTCTTTTTTTCCCTCTCTTCACCTCCAGATGCTCCACATAGAGAGACACTGTGGACGTTGACTCTTTGGCTCCATGTCATGCGTTTGAGCACAAGCACTACCGCACACGCAGTCGCTGACGCATGAGCCTTTTTCTGATCCCGAAAGCTGAAGTAGATCTTCCCCGCTCAGCAATTACCAGTGTGCTGTGCTGTCAGCGTCCTCCGGCACCCTGATTTCTCCCTTTAGCGCTCGTACGGCCTGATGGAGCTTCCGTAATAACTTTCAGTGGCACCCGTGAGACCAAACGGGTTCAGAAAGCGTGTTTAAAAACACTCATAAGCTGATTTGGCCACGACATAAAGTGGATTATGAAAGCTCATGAATAGACTAAAAACAGGAACGGCGCAATTTAACACTTCCTACTTTTGTCAATTTTTGATGTGCAAGCTTTTAGCTGCAAATAAATATGTAAACATATCTGCGTCCTGAACAATGTTGGTTTTGTGACGCTAGCATTCCATGTCGAATTAGCCCGCTTGGTCGTGACCCATATTAAAATACCAGCCTGATGTAAATGACCTGACGTACCTCATGCGAGTTTTGTGGCGGTGTTTATTGGCCGAGTGTGTTTAATGGCTCGCCGCTCATTGGTAAAAATGCACAATCCTTGACAGTGACGCACACTGTAATCTGTCGAAACAATAGACAGAATTCAGTGGGTGATTTGGTATTAAGTCTTGGGTTTAGCCTCTGGCCGAGCAGAAAATTGACAGCCGGCATGGTGGAAATGCATACATGAATCTAAGTTCTTTCTTTGGTGTTTTGCACAGTCAAATGCTGTAAACGTATCCATAATCATGTTCGTAAACAGCAGCTGGGCCCTGCAGTGTTTATAGCCTGTGGTATCCTGATTACACTAGACACTTCATTATTTACTTGCTTACAATTACAGCATTAGTCACCAAACCAGGGAGCGTTATGTAAGGTGAATGTGTCATTTTTATATATATATATATATATATATTTATAAAAGTTTTAATACTTTCTCCTGTTACAGCTTAAGTATGGTAGAGGATATGGAGTATAACTTAGAAATAAAAGTATCAGATTCAAGTTATTAAATCATAATTTTTCAAATAAACATATTGTAAGTGGTTTAATTAATGTTAACCCATTTATCAAATAACAGTGATTACAATATCATTCATTTTCCTTCTGCTTGGTCCCTTATTTATCAGGGGTTGCCACAGTGGAATGAACCATCAACTATTCTGGAATATGTTTTACGCAGCAGATGCCCGTCCAAAAATCAAAAAAAGTCAAAAGTCATAAAAGCCTCTACTACAAAGATTTTTCACTGAGTTTTTCTGATGAGTGCCCTAAAAAGTGTTAAATTAAACAAAAAAGCTGATATTATTTATGTTTGAAGATTGTCAATTTCTGTTTGCGTTTGTTAAACCAATTTTTAACCGCTTTTAATTTCTTTATATATATATATTTTTTTTATTAATATTTTTCCTTTTTTTAATAGTTGTAGCGGTATGCATTGAACAAACAGAAACTGTAGAATGAGACATTGTCATGTGACCTTACAAAGGTGTGTGTTTATTGACCTCCAAATTTATTTAGAATTATTTATCTAATATTGTGTTGTTGTTGTTGTTGTTTTTGCCAAATATATTTATTAACATTTTGTGCAGATACAATATCATATACATACAAAAATAAGTAATGCACTGTTCTGCTTTTTCACAATTAAGAACCAATGAACATCAGAAAAAAACAACAGTTATAAAATAACACAGTAAATGTAAAAAAAAATAATACAAATTTATAAAATAGTTCAGACAACAAACTTCAAAAATGTATGACACCAGTAATGGAAGCTTGTGTAAAGTGCATTGCATTATAAGATGGGTGCTATATGAAATCAGAGGACCCGTTTCCCATTTCATTAAATAAATTTTTTTTAATGTTATTTTATTTCAGGAAAAAAACAAACAAACAATTTTTTATTATTATAATAAGAGTTTATTTTGGTTCTTGGTGATTAGCAATAAAACGATTAACCGTGCTTTAATTTTGTCATGGTTAATTAAGGCTTCTCAACTCCGAGTTTCTGCATGGAACAAAACCGCTACAACTAAACACAGTTATGCCAACTGTGGGCTAGTTTGAAGTTCCGAGCTTGTACACCGAGGCTAATACGCATGCACACAGGATTAACTACTGAGGCTATTAAATAAGGGCTGTTCACATATAACATCTTTTGCACACACAATTTTGTAATTTCAATGGAGGCACGTTGCTTGCGTGCGCATATTTGGAGCGGCGCAACACCCTCACACTTTCCCAGGCATACCTTGTTGAAAGAATGCTGTGAGCGTAACTCGAGTCACGTGACAAGAACTGGACCAATCAGCTTCATACTTTGTATGGAATAAAGACATTTCTACTTCAACGGAAAAAAAAATACAAAATGAAAAATACCAAACAGTTTTGTAATATAGTTGATCAAAAGTGGCTTTCAGACAGAGGTTCAGCAGCATTTCGTCACCTTGTAATTATAAGGTTCTATCTGCGTTCTGAATGATTTTGAGATATTGAGCTTTAATGTTTTTGCATTCCACAGCAAACAGTACATGTGTAGCATTTGTTTTTAAAATAAAAAGTCTTAATGTAAACAAATTAATCATCCCATAATGTAAATAATTAATTAATTAGAATGTGTCAATAACTCAATTTTGACACAAATGTCAGATAGAACCATATAATTCTAAGGTGACGATTTGACTACATTTGTTCTCTTTAAAAGGGAAATACTTCGCTGATGTGCCGCTTAGATTAGACAAACACAATTGTTTTAATTCATTTTTTATTTTGATTTATTTATTCATTGTTCTGTCATTTATTTTCAGCCTGAAGTTCTTACTTGTGTTTAAATGCCAAAAACTTTTTAAACTCTTTTTTTAAGTCCAAAGAGATATGGACTCTTGTTTGTTTTAAATATTATTTTGTGCTGTATTAATTGGTTACTGAGCAGCAGTAAATAACACTTAATTTAAATTTCATTTAATTTTCTAAACTAGTAGTGTTCTGAAATGAATGAATGCATAATAATCGCTTGATTATTCCTCAGACTAATCGTGTGATCAGAATCTTTAATCGTTGCATCCCTATTTGGTGATTTCATAAAATGCAACAGCATTTAAAATACAAAGTAAACAAACATGATACCAGTGATTCCTGATGATGCATTGATGAAGCAAAACAAACCATGTTTTCAAGAAAACAAAACTACACTATTCCAAATGTAGACTGAAAAAAAACAACCTGTAGCACACCATGTGGTGCTACCATTGCTAAAGGGTAATACATATGAAGTGCTTGCTGTAATTCTAAACCTGCTTGTGTGCTTTTATAAGTGTAAAGCAGAGAGGTTAGAGAGTTTAATGCAACCACAACTGAAGATGGGAGCTCGCGTATTTAATATTGATGCACTTTCGAGCTGGCACAAGACCGCTTGTTTTATTTATTTAATTTTTTTTAAAGCTTTTAAAAATATAGTCTGTTTACTCAACGGTTGTCTCTCTCGGCATGTCTTTGCCCTTCTCTCTGCTTTGATAAATGTGCCTTTATTTAGCCCCTCTTTACCCTTCCCAAATTACATTGAGACCCTGATTGATTTTCCCATCTCTCTCTCTCTCTCTGCTCAGTCCTTGGTGCTAATGAAGGTGCCTGGTCGAGTTTGTCGGGTCCTCATGTTGTAACAGGCTCCATTGTCACATCTGTAGAGACTTGGCTCCTTTTTTAGAATGATGCCATCAGTGTGATACAGTCTTGGCGTCTGATTGGCTGAGGGTCAAACAAAGAGATTTGAGAAATGGAAAGTAATTATTAATGAGATTTACTCTATTGTGGTCTTACTGTATATACTTTTTACTGTAGTTTTCGTAGTTTCCTAATTCTCTTAAGTCGTCACAGAACACATTTAATTGGAATACTATCGCATCAGGTCAAAAGGTAAGTCTTTTGCATTTTACATTTGCATGAGGCTACAGGAATTATTCAGTATCCGTCTGGGTTTTTTGTGTACAATTGTTAATATTTGCATTCCTGCAGAGCAGAGATGCGTCTGTCGGTGTGTATTTGTGTATGTTGCTTCGGTCTGTTTGTAAATGCCTGACAGTCACTAGGATACAAATGGCAGAATCATCCTCCAGGATTTCGCAAAATAAAGTTTAAACTTGTTTGAGCTGCGATGTGCGTGCGTGTGTGTGTGTGTGTGTGTGTGTTTTAGCACCATATATCTGCTTGAGAGTAAACATTCAGCCTGACACTTGACATATGGCAACCTTGAAAAGTTGAGATAAAAGTTTCCACTTCAGAAATGAATCTGGTGTCTGTGGTTTCTGCCAAAATGCCTACAAGCGGTGTAAAACATTATAAATTAATATGAGGGTGTTGGCTTGGTACCAATTTTTGCTGAATACTAATCACTGAGAAAAAGAACTTCCTTTTTTGTGCGTGCTTGTATGGGTGTTAAGTCCATTTCAGAAGATTCTCCTGAAATACAATGCTATGCATAATTCAGTACACCGCATTTTGAAAATGAATATTTTTATCCATTTCTCAGTGAATATAGACAATTTATTTTGGTGTGTTTAAACCAAACAGATTTATTAAACATATTTATATTTATTAAAATAATATTTTAGTCACAAAACATCTTTAGAAATTGAAAGGTAATGCAATTAAATTAAAGCTAAATGTTGCAAAACAAAATTACAACCTACAATATTTCAACTAAATTAAAAAAAAATATATATTTGTATTTAAAATTTTTGTATAACATATATAAATTTATGTATTCTAGTTTTTGGACCATTATCTTATTATCTTATTAGTTATTTTGTTAGATAGGTTCAGATTTGGCTTTGCTACTGACTAATCTAATGTATACACACAAATAATATTGTATAGCTTCTTATTAAAAATATGATTTTAATGGGTAGATTTGTCAGGGGTGTGCTTGTATATGCTGAGCACTGTGTATATATAGTATATAAATCATGACTGTTTATTTAACCTTTTCACGTGTGCGTTTTAAGTTCTCCACGTGACTCTCCTATGAGGTTTATTTTTTTTGTGTGTGTGACCGTTACTTAATCCATTGCGTTCTAAAGTTCCCATAGTGACATGTTTACATTCATAATTTTCATCCGCAATACATGAAGGTAAGCAACTGTTTATCTGTGAGAGGAATAGAGAAAATATTCTAGTGACATAAACGTTGTGTATCTTGTGTAAATAAAGCACATCGTCCAGTTATATTGAAAAATAGTTATTATTGCCATCTCCATTGACATCCCTGTGTATTTTACAAAACCTATATAGTATGTTTTGTTTGTAGTTATGTGTATTTGAATGTCTGAAACCTAAAATCAATGTAATTAGTTTGAAAGCATGGATAAATTGTGATTTATGACGAGCGATGCACACCTCTTTCTCTGCCTCAGCACGCACCTTCAGATTTGGCAGTTGATGACGTGTGCTCTGAACTTTCTAATCACACCGGTGTGATCATATGTTTCAGGGACCAGCCAAGGCTGATCACACCGTTTTGATCATATTCCAGAAAACATTACATATTTTGTTAGCTTTATGCAAATCATTATCATTTGTAAAATTAGAATAAACGACCTCAGTAGTTTACAGAATTATACTAACTATGTTTTACTCAAATGCATAAATGTAAAGCTTAAATTTCAAGTAGTCTCTTGTTTGCTTGCTTGCTTGTGTGTGTGTGTGAGAGAGAGAGATAATTTCTATTACAATAACTCTTTCTCTGTGGAATATGTGCACAGGCACAAAATAAGCCACTTTTTGGCTCCTCATTGACACTCATGATGCTGCTTCTCTCCAGTCTGTGGTTTCTCTGTTTTCTCCATGTTTTTTCACGCTCTGTACTTTGTGTGTGGCGTCTTGAACTTTATGCCTCATTCTGTTCTCATGGCAACACAAGAAAGCTCATGGGGCTGCTATGGTAACAAGAAACGGCATATTTAGGTGAGTTTGCAGCTTAACTGGCATTAAAAGTGGATAAAAAGCCAGATTGTGGTCTTCATACCCGCTACGATAATTAACCCTTTGTGCTGTGGGCCTCGTTTTTTGGGTGAAGACGACCATATTAGAGAGATTGTGTGAGTGTGTGTGATGTGGCCTGTGAGTGTTTTTGAGCTTTATATAAAGGCTTTGGTTTTTAGCAGGTGCATGCATATGCAAGTTGACAAACAGGCAGAGGTGTGAATGTGTGTGATGCATGTGGTTTCGGTTGCAGCTCCTGGCCTGTTTATAGATTATGCAGTATTAACAAGAGCTGTTCATTACAGAGCATCGGTCAGCCTGCTCACTGCAATTCTGCTTTCAACTTTATCACCTGAGGAAGAGCAAAGGAGATGAGAATTAAGGAGGTCGATATCGGAAAGAATTTAAACGGCTGTGGTAATCCTCAACTAATTTAGGACTGAGCAAGAACAATATGGAAATTGGAAGGACTGAGTGAGTAATAATGAGTGGAATAAAGTGTTTTCTAAATTGAGTTGCTAATTGCTGTGTAGTGTAAAGTTTTAAAGTATTTACTGCAGGAAATGCAATGAAGATCACTCAAAACGAAAGCATTATTGGATTGCACAAATTAGGGCTGCACAATACTGGGAAAATATCAGATATACAATATGTTGAGTGTTTCAATAACAATATTTTTTACGATATAACTTACTTGTTTATCAGCAATTTTAAAAAAGAATCATTTATTTATTTAATGATTATACTAAAATAAACAGGCAGAAGACATTTTTCTAAGCTAATTAAATCTAAAAAAAACTTTAAAACACCACAAATGGCTGAAAAACTATGGCTGTTGTAATTTCCCTCTCCCAGCATCTGTATTTATTTATAGCTCTGATTCGACTAACAGCACCTACTGTAGAGGTGGGGATGGAGATGGTAAAAGCCCCCTCTGATTGGTCAGATTTGGATAACCTATGTATGCAGCACACAAATACTCGGGATTTAAAATTTACATAATTTGTTGCACTTTTCTGCGGAATGGATATTGCATATACTATTATCGTGGTAACTAAACATTTTCGATTATATTTTGCAATAGGGCTGTGCAATATGGACAAAATCATCACATTACAATTTTTATTTTTATTTATTTATTTTTTACTTTTAATAATTTTTTCAACCTTAATTTGAATCTTCCAGTTGTATGAATCTTGGATGCCAGATCACTTTAGAGATGTCTCCGCTCAAGTGATCACTCCTCCTTTTCTACTGCTCAAACTCAAAACACTCATGTAATCAATCAGTGCTTCAACCATGGAAACACGTCAATAAAACCACTTGTAAATAATGTCACGTAACATTACATTTACATTTAATCAACCTAAGAAACCCACCACATCCTGAATAACCTACCATAACTTCTTTTGTGCGCCACGGTGGAGTAGTGAGTAGCACGTTCGCCTCACAGCAAGAAGGTCGCTGGTTCAAGCCTCGGCTGGGTCAGTTGGGATTTCTGTGTGGAGTTTGCATGTTCTCCCCGTGGTTGCGTGGGTTTCCTCCGGGTGCTCCGGTTTCCCCAACAGTTCAAAGACATGTGGTACAGGTGAATTGGGTAAGCTAAATTGTCCGTAGTGCATGTGTGTGAATGAGAATGTATGGATGTTTCCCAGAGATGGGTTGCAGCTGGAAGGGCATCCGCTGCGTAAAACAAGGCGACCACAGATTAATAAAGGGACTAAGCCGACAAGAAAATAAATAAATGAATGAATGTCTTTTGTCATTGTTATATTTTACATTGTTATTTATGCCTAAATGCTTTCATACATGTGATTTTGAATTTCACAAGAGGCGTTCTCTCTGCGATCGTTACAAATTTAGTAAAAAAAAAAATTTAATCCGAGGGTCACGTGTGTTCCAAATCGCTTTTAGTATCGCTTTTCGAAAACATCCCACTGGTGATTGATCTGACTAATAATATTGTCAGAAATGCAGCTGGTTTTAATCATTCACAAACTATAGATGCCTTCTGTGTAGTTGAGCAGTTGATTGTGTGTTTGTGGCACAGCAGATTTGCTCTTGTGTGGCGCTGTCAGTGAGCTGAATGAGAGTGTTTGTGGGTGTTTTTGTGCCATTTTGATAAATGTGGCATCCCAGCAGAAAACCTTCTTTGTACTTGTCATTTCAGAAGTTTGCTAGAGTGTTTGGCACCTCCAGGCCCATTGTTTGATGTTCTTTGAGTGTGATTTGAGCTGGCGTTTGTGACGGAGGAGGACGAGGTCAACGGTCTCCATCTATCTCTGTCTCTCACACACAGTTATCAGCGGCATGGACTTATTACAAGTCTTCCTCATAATCTTCACAGACATTTGCTTGGCGCTTGTGTACGTTCAAGAGTGGGTTGAACGTTTTGCATGCATGCGCTTACTGATAAATTTTGGGTGACTAATTGGTGTAGTTTTTTATATCGGTGAGAGGTAGTGGCCAAAAGCCACTTCCAGTTCAGAGTGTGTGATTGCGTGTGTGTGATTTTTGGCTGTGTGGTTTGATGCTATTGCTGTTAGCTCTGAACTGTGTGAGAAGGGAGAGAGATGTTTCTCTTATCTTTAGAGAGAGAGAAAATGAGGAAGTATGGAAAATACCTAGAGTTGAAGGCACTATTATTAGCCCTCCTCTGAAATTGAATTCTTTTTCAAATATTTGCTACGTGCTGTTTATCTGTTTCGAACACATTCGTTTTAAAGGTCCCATTAAGTGTTTAAAAATGCATTTTTATGGGATGTTTGATGCAATCTTAACTAAATCGTGAAGAAAGGGAGTTGGGACATAGTGTTTCTCCTCCCCTTGTTAAAAAAACAACCAATAGCATTTTGTTTCAAATCAAATGAAAAGCAAATGAGAAACATCTTGAAGGGATGAGAGCATGTCAGATACTAGAGAGCATTTGATTGGTCAAGATTTGTATGAGGTGACGTGAATAAAACTATTAATCCATTTGAGTTGAAGTGACAAACGATAAGCTTAAAGCCTGGTATATGCTTCTGCGTTGAGTGATCGTCGTGACCCACGGCGCATGCAATGCGCGTTATCGTGCATTTACACTTCTGCACACTGTATGCGCTGCTCTGCAATAGCCCTTATGAAACACTAGCCAGCAGTGGGGTGTTTATGTTCCTCTGTGTCGAGTTTCTTCGCTGTGTTTTGTTTTTTCTGAACTGTACCTTAATGTACCTTAATGAACGCTACCTTAAGTGGCTCAAAACTCGCTCGTTTTGAGGCAGGAACCAGCGGACATGCAACAACTTTAATCATAAGGCAAACACAAAACAACTGTTTCCGTCTAGAGCTCCTTCACGGGACTCCACACTTGTTAACACTAACTCCATCAGGCTCTAACCTCTGCCCACACTCGTCAGCACGACGAAGCTGACCAATCACAGAGCTGTTTGTGTAGTTACATTTTTTTTGAGAGGTGCGTGACGGCCACTGCAACCACACGCAGGCTGCGCCGAGGCATACACGTGCGCTTGATGCAGAAGTATACGTCAGCCTCAACGCCCGATTCACATAGGGCATAAGCGCTTTGATTTACTTTGAATGGGTTACGCCAAGCATTGCCAAACTGCATTGTGGATGGCCTTCCTCGTTGCAGAAGTTTTTAATGGAAGCTTCAGCCAATCAGATCGTTTTATGCAAAAACCCCAGCTCAGACGGTTGCCGATTTGCGGACTAATTTCATTTACACGCTGTTATGATGATCACATCAGCCACAACTTCAGTCACACCCTCCGTTAAGTGTTGACACTGAAGCCCTGGGTCAGTCGGGTGTTATGTATCAATTTTATATCTTCCAAACGCAAATTTTGTCACTGTTTTGGAGCACACTAGCAAATATATCAAACGCTTTAATTGGGCACTTGGGAAATATTTGAAAAAGAAAACAATTTTCACAGAAGAGCAAATAATTTATCTATGTATACACTGTAAAAATATTGGGTTCCACATACTCTATTTGTGTTAAGACAACATAAATAAATTAAGTTAGCTTACTAGTTTTTGCAAATTTAATTTGATTGAACATAATACAATTAAGTTGTTCCAAAATAACCTCAAATTGTTTAGTTTTTTTTTGTTCAAGAACAAACAACTCGATATTGTTGTTTGTTTAAATTATAGTAAATTTAAATAAAAACTAATAATTGGGCATTTTTAATATTAACATTTTAATTAAAATTATTATAATAATATTTACTTTATTTATTTGTTTATTTATTTGTTTGTTTATTTTTATGGGCTTTCTATATTTGCTTTTGGGCGCTTATTTCCAGATGCAGTTTGCTTTTAACTTTTTTCCATTTAAAGTCTTTATCATTTAAAGTTTTCTAAGGCGTTCTTTCTCTACCTTCCTTGTCTTTCTTTTCCTTTGCTCTTTTCCTTTTCCTTTTCCTTTTCTTTCCACTCAGGAATGACCTGAGAAAATAAACAAACATAAAGACAACACTAATCACACAATAAGTTATAAGCAATAGTTTTAGCGCTATTCAAATGTAATACATTTTTTAAAAATATATGCTATTAACAGCAACTTGCTAGCTTGCATACTTGTCGTCTTTTGAGTAGTGAAAGATGCTTTTGTCCACATAATGGCGTCATTTCAGCGTCTCCCATCAGCGGGGCCGTGCTAGCCAAACTAACCCTGTTGACCCTCTAGAGAAAAGGCTGTTTAAAGAGATTTGAAGTGGGATGCATAGATGACATAATGAAGTGAGGGATGAAGATTTAGAGAGAGAGAGACTCTGAAAATGAAGGGATAGGAATAAAGAGGGAGAAAACACATGCTGGTATTTCTCCGTCATTGGAAACAGATGGAGCTCTGGGACGCCACTCCGCTCAGCAGGGTGAGGCTGTTTCCTCTTATATATCGGCCATACTTATGACGTCATCACATCACATTTTCAGGTGCTACTGTTTTAAGTGTTTTTGCAAAACATAATGTCTGCATAAACATCTGACGTCCAAGCAATGAGGACATTGTGGAAGAGTTTCATTTTTGAAGTAAATGTACTGAAGAATTTTGGTAATGTGCTATGTTTTTAGACAAAATATAATTTCGGTCAAACTGTGTACAAATTTTAGTTTAAAACAAAGCAAGGGTTTTGAAGCAAGGGTTAGTACCAGTGCTTCATACTCTTAAGTTTGTCATATTTTGAGACTGTTTGCAAATGTTCTTTCCTAATGTGCTCACTTGCATGCTAATGTGGCTAAAGCTACCACCGTCTTTGTATTCTATGAAACCAGATCAGTCTCAAAAATAACACATTTACGAAATAAAATTCATACGTGCATACTACAATTCACATTTACAAAATCCAATTTGCAAATTCAAAATCCAATTCTTAAATGTAACACACAATTCGTAAAAATCTTCACCAAATTATTTGAATTTGTGTATTTATAAATCGTGGTTTAAACTTTCAAGTTGGATTCATGTATTTTTAAATTGTTTTGGAACTTACGAATTGGATTCATGTATTTTTGAATCGTGTTTTGAAATTACGAATTGGATTTATGTATTTTTGAATCGTGTTTTGAACTTACGAATTGGATTTATGTATTTTTGAATCGTGTTTTGAACTTACGAATTGGATTTGTGTATTTTTAAATTGTGTTTTGAACTTACGAATTGGATTTGTGAATTTTTGAATAGTGTTTTGAATTTTTTTGAAATATTTTTGAGACTGATCTGGCTCCATAGTAGTCAGGAGACCAGAGCTTTATCAATATATTTAATAGAATGTCAACAAGGTTTTAATCTGCTACTGGTCATTTCTAACATTTTGGCTATAGGTGATTTGCTTGTTTTCGTTACTTCTTGAGTCAAAAACTCTTCCCTTTTATGAAAAGTGACAGCTTATTTGCATTTACAGAGACACAAATTACAACGCTGTGACACTGGGCATAATGTGTCTCCAATAAAGGATTATTTCACCCAGAAATAAAAATCCTTTTGTTAAATGTTTCACCCTTATGTCATTCTCAACCCATGAGACCATAGTTTGTCATCTAAATTAAAATTAAATATTTTATAGATAAAATATAAGACAGCAGTGGTCTCAGCTCGTTCAAAGTCTAGAAAAACACTGATAAACATCCTTAAATCAGACCCTGTGCCAGACCAGTGTTTCAATCGAAATATTGTAAAACTACTAAAAAAAGACTTTATTTAGCAAAATTTTTTCCTCAATGTAAGTGTAGAGCACACTTTCATGAGAGTTCTGTGATGTGTGTTGAGCTGCTGATGTATACAAATTTTTCTGGACCTGATGGAGAATGATGGAGCTCTCAGATTTCATCTAAAATAACTTAATTTGTATTTGTACAATATTAGGATGCTTAATTAATTACAGGATTAAATTTTTTGGCAGAATTAAAGCTTTAAGTGGACTGGTATTGTTGTGAGAGGTCAGTGTTTGTGTCGGCCTGTATGTGGGGTGTGTTTTCTTTCCATCTTCCTGTGCTGAAGGTTCAGCGTCTGCTGACGGTGTTCTCTGTGTGTTGTCAGCTGATGCTGAGAAGGAGCTTTTACTCTTCCTTTTCCTCATCAGTCGGCATTCTTTCTAAGTGTTAATAAAAGCACATAATTACACCAATGTGTTTAATTTTATGGAAAGAAAATGGGTCTGTTACGTTTGGAGTTGTGTTAAAATATGAGGGTTTGGGAAAATCTTTTTTTCTCTGCCTTTTTTTGCGAAAGTTTGTTAATCTTTTCAGAGTATCTAGACATGCCTTTCTGCAGCTATATCAATGTGTATTAAATGGAAGTGGTAAAATGGATCACTTATAGATTACATACATAGAGACACTTGTGTTTGTAAAACAAATTTTGTGTTTGTAAATGGAGATGTGCAAATACCCTGGTCGCTACTTTCCATGTACTAAAATCGAATCAGAACTCTGGCTGTCACGCTTACGATTGTAAAAAAAAAAAAAAAAAAAGCACCAAAATGTCAGACCACATGACTCATGCTCTACAAAAATTTGATCTGTTCTCACCTAAAGCTTGTTGTTTGACTTATAAAACTTGTATACCATGCATGATTGGTCAGACAGACCACTTTTGGAGACAATATTCATTAACTTGTTTTGCATGAAAAGACAGAAAGCAATTATTTAACCCAGGCGTTGCACTTATTTGCTGTTTCTTTTAGTCTCTCTTCATGTTTTAGCCACTCATTCTGTGATTTCATATTTTCCCACATTTAGATGAGTCAGTGACACCTACAGTCTCTTTTGTGAGCTCTCAAACTCTCTTGTCCGTGCTCCTTTTTCTCTGGGCAGCTGCGTTTATCCCATTTACTGTTTTTATGTTCCTCTTTTGTCCGTCTCCGCCTCAGTCTCTTTCCCTTCCTTTTGTCCAGCTGCTTTCTGTTTGCAGCCTCTTTGCTCGGCCAGTTTTTCATCATTTCTTTCTTTCCTTCCTTTTGTCACGCTTCTGCCCTTTCTGTGCCTCATCTCTTCTGTCTCTCTCATTCCCAGGGAAAAAACAGCCTCATTCTTTTGAGGTTTTTTTTGTGTTTGTCCACGGACCTACAGATAATATTTGAGTAATTACATTGGTTAACCACAGGTGGTCACTGGTTTCCATATTTCCTCTGTTTCTAAGCTATCGAATACCCTACAGACGGATGCAGGAAACAAATGTGAACTTTTTACCACACCTGCAAATAGCAGGTGATCTGGCAGTTACTTACAATAATACATTTCTTACTGGCGTAAATGTTTTATCCTTTCATTTGCTGGTTGGCAACTAATTTTCTGGATGGAAAAAGTGCTGTAATTTAGATTGCATACGTATACAGATGTGGGATCCAATGGTTTTCTGTGTGAGTTATTCTGCACTATTGCATAAAAACAAAATAACAGATTATTAAAAATATATATTTTTAGATTATTAGAAACGAGGCTGCAGCCTGCGAGCCCTTAGTGTCCCATCAGTGCGATATACAGAAATATCACACTACTACTAGTGTGATATTGCGTTTATACAACAGTTTGATGGCATAATCGTGTATATAAAAAAGAAAATAAAACACGGAGAGCTTAAAAATCCTTTTGCATAAGGAACTACTTTCTTCCGCCATTCATCTGCAGGAGACGTCAGAACAGCAGAAGCTTGAAGCTTTATTCACAAACATCATTTTAGAGCAAGTATATCAATGATTCTCTAGCGTAATATCTAATGTGATGACAAAACAGTTGATCTTGCTCACAGTTTAAGATTATGATACTGAAGGGCGTGAAATAACATCCTTCTAGAGACCTTTCCAAGTATTTGTCTGTTCCAATTGGGATATCACAATAATTAACTAAACGTCAAAAGTAAGGCTAACACTAACAGATTACCATTGTGTTTGTGATTTAAAAAAAAAACACGTAAAATGTATGCAGGCATTTCTTCTTTCGTTCTGTTCACGGAACTAGTCTACAGTAGCGAAACCAGGAGACTCATTACAAACAAACAGATGGCCAACCAAAAAGTAACACAGGGTTATACAAAGAGTTGGCAACACAAAATACATACATACATTCCTAATATGTGAGTCCCATCTCACATTCAAAACACTATGATTCGTATGATATAAATATGCACTACAACATACAAAAGAGAAGATTTGACTTAGTCACGCAGCAATTTTATAATATTTTGATCAGCTGTAGTTTGAAAATACGCCGATCTTTTGTCCTCTAAAGCCGCAGTCACACAAGAATTTGAGCTTGCGAAATTCTGTCCTACGGCACTGCGAAAAGGGGCGGGATTAAACAAGATGATTAGACATGCGATGGAGCGATTGCTCCATATAAAAAATCCTGTCCAGAAAGGTCATGTTTTGATCCTCGATTGGTCTCACACAGTCAAGTGATGCGAATTTCTCAGGTCAGAGTTCACCAAGCTTGAACTTTCCAATGCAGCGACCTGCGAAACTTGACGCACGACCTTGCGTTTCTGGTCTGACACATTCGCATGCGTATGAATGGAAGTCAATGGGGAGAAAAGTCCAGTTTGATCGCAGCTTAAGGGCTTATTATGCAGTCTCTGTCGCCATCTTGTGGATGGACAACATTTAAAATAGGCGCTATCCTTATAAATAAACTTCTTAATGGAAATGGGGCAAAATATAGACAAAATAATTTTACATTAAATTATTCAGATTATTACTTTCAAATCTAAATTTTATTTATTTATTTATTTATATTTTTTGAAAATTAAAATCCTTTTTCCTCAAAGTTAATAGTCAATTAGTAAGCAGCACTTATTTCAGGGTGTCACTTTGTCACGTTAAATGAAAGAAAAAAAGCTATGTTGTTTAATTAAATGTCTGTTGGTTCCACATTCGAGAACATTATGAATTAGCCTTAATTGAGAACGCAAAGCTTTTGTCATTTATTCTGATTTGACTGTGGTGCATTAATTTTAGCAACGTGAAAATTTGCAGAAATGTCTTGAAGAAACCATTTCTAACATGACCCTTTGTTCTCTTTCTTCTCATTACAGAGTCTTCAAGAAGTCCAGCCCCAACTGCAAGGTAAGATTCCCCAAAGGACTTCACATGGGTGAGGGTGGGCTCTTCACTGTCTCTCTGGACCTTTCCTTTTGCTCTCTCTGTCTCTCGCTTCTCCTCTCTCATTTTCTATACATCTCTCTCACCGCTTCTCCCGGTTCTTCTTTATGGTGCTCTGAAGGATTTCTTAATTCCTTTTTCCTTTCCATCTTTCACTCGTTCCTCCTTTATCAGTTATCACAACCTTATTTCATCTATAATATCTTTCTCTCTGCGTGCGTTCGGGCTTTTATCCCTCATCTCATCTCTTTGCCCGTCTGTAATGGAGAGCTCTGTGCATGTGGAGGATGTGTGTTTGGACGTCCCGTCGTCCAGAAGGATTGTCTTCAGGAAGGGAGTTGATCATCTCGGGGTCAGATTGTCATGCCTTCAGGCTGTTTGTTAAATAGGTTGTGTGTGCGAGTTCCTCTGTGGTGGTGCCGCCGCATGCTTTATCTCTTGGGTTTTTGTGTAGCAAGCTTAAACTTGTTTTCCTTTCCCAAACACATTTCTGATTTTACTCTTTCTAGCTCACGGTATACCTGGGGAAGAGGGACTTTGTGGATCATCTAGATCACGTGGACCCTGTAGGTGAGTCAGATGCTCAAAACAACCAGCCAGTTTTTTGGTTGAACCATTTGACCTTTTTTTATGCTTCGGTAACATCATTTTAGGTCTTGTTGGAGGATTGGAATTGATTTTGATGGCTATACAGTTTAAGTTGAAGTATTAGCCTTTGTGTGAATTTGTTATTTAAATATTTCCCAAATGATGTTTAACAGAGCAAGGAGTTTTTCACAGTATTTCCCATAATATCTTTTCTTCTGGAGAAGTATTATTTGTTTTATTTTGGCTAGAATAAAAGCAGTTTAATTTTTTTTAAACCTTTTTAAGGTCGGTATTAATAGCCCCTTTTAAGCAATATTATTTTCGATTATCTACTGTAAAAGAGCACAAATGACAGGGCATGTCAATACTTCTCCAGACCCCCAAAACAGGCTTCATAGTCCTAAAGTTGATTTAATGAAACCTGGGTTTAGGTTGATTAGCTGTAAGTATTTTTGGGGGGGTTGAACGAATCCTGTGAACGTTTTGCTTACTCACATGCTATAATACTGTAGTAATTATGATCCGACTGAGATTCTGGTTTCTGTTCATTTCCTCCCTGTTGACTGAACGTCTCTCGATCTGTTGCGTGGCAGCCGGTCACAGGAGACGTCAGTCTAGAAGATGTACAGTAGACGTTTCACTCATTATGTTATTGCAGGGGGATTAGCTCTGTCAGGAGTATTGCATATTGTAATGGAAATCTTGTACAAGATAACGGTTAAAATGTCTTATTAATAGCTTTTGTGGCTTTATAATCTCCTGGAGTATCTTTCTAAACCTCTGTGCAGGGTCAAAGACTAAGGCGTACATTACACCAACCATTCAAAAGATTTTTTTTATTTATTTATTTATTTTTTTAAATGTTCTTAAAAGGTCTTGTCACAAATTCTGTAAAACTCTTGATAGTGTGAAATATTAGTAGAGTTAGAAATGACTGCACCTCATCATCTTGATGAATCGTTTTAATATGATGATTATGAGCAACATCTGATTATCAGTATTGAACATGTTGAAGTGCTCAATATAGGCCTGTCACAATGATCAATATATTGACTTGCAATATATATATATCGCCCATACATAAATATATTGTGATGCAATATATATCACCCATACATAAAAACAAATTCTATCAACATTTTAGCTAATTGTGCAACATCTCTATCTCCATTGGAGGTGTCAATAGCTACGTTTCCATCCAGCTATTTTCATTTGCATTTTGGATATTGGGATAATAAACGGTTGATGGAAATGCCGTGATTCGCATACATTTTGAAAATGTGCATAAAAAATGTATGCGCATAAGTGAGTAGGATAAACTTTTTATTCGATAAGAAAAGATGCTCATAAACTGAGATGGAAACACTCATCCCGCATAAATTCCAGTATGCGCATTAAAAAAAGTACATCAGCAGGCTGAGTACATCGTAAAACATCTGAAATGTTGCTTTGGTCATTCTAAAACGCCTTACCGTTTAAGTAGTTGTGTTATTCTATTATTAATGAACTCCTGAATCAAGAGCGTCTGTGCTCCGCGTCTGAAATGACACTGCATATCAGGATTGCCTTTTGAGGAACAAGTCATTTATTAAATGAAGAAAAAGATTGACACAGCTTCTCCAACTGCAGCAAACTACGTTTTTACTGTCGATATTTGGCACCAGTTAATCAGGAAGTGACGATTTTGTCCACTTTGACTCGTTGGATGGAAACGTTGCTTTATTCGCACGTCTTTTATGCGATAATCCAATTTTGCGCATGAAGTTCATTCGCATTTTTGGATGGAAACATGGCTAGTGTCAGTATGGGTAAAAAAAACACTATAGTATTTACTATAAATTACTCTAGTACAATGATTTTCAAACGTTTTTCACCAAGTACCACTTCAGAAAAAAATTGTCTCTCCAAGTACCACCTAATGACCAGTATTGACATACAGTAAGGCAAGGCAAGTTTATTTATATAGCACATTTCATACACAGCGGCAATTCAAAGTGCTTTACATAAACAGAAATAAAATTGAAGGATAAGGAAATAAAAACAAATAATAAAAAAACAGATTAAAATGAGTTAAAACAAGTTATAAAAAAGCGTAGCGTAGTAGGTCTAATTAAGCAGCTACAGCACTGCACAGTTCAAAAACGAGGCAGATTAATTCCTATTATTAAGAATATGTATTATTGTCAGCCACTTTAAACATTAAAAATAGCTTGAGCATTAAATCTGCTTGCAGACAAACCCAAAACAAAACAAAAAAACTTCACCGTTTAAATTAAAATGTGCTTTTAAAAGTTCATTAAAAATGGCACTGTTTTTATTAAGTAAAAAGAAAACCGCTGTATTAATGTATAGCCCATTCATCAAGACCTGGAAATGTTGCTTGGACCTGATGAATATAAAGGCTATATGTCATACACACTGTATATATACAATCTTTGATACATTTTGAAATATAAGTTGCACGTACACATGAAATATTTGTATATCTTTAAAATTATTAACTTGTATTTTATGATTTAGAATTACATATTTAAATTAGAAATTATATCTGCTTACAGTAGGCCTATGTGTCTGAAAAACGAGTGAATAAATGTGTAAATACACTGCTTGACCAATTCATGATATTTCCGTGATCTGATGCGAATGAGATCTTCATCACATCTTAAGTGGACTGAAGTTTGCGTTAACCGCACACCAACCACTGTTTCCAACAGACTTGGGTATAGTTCGCGGTTCCTCCGTCTGTGCACACAGAGACTAACTTATAAATTATATTGTACCTCTAAGCTTCAAGCATGGAAAAGTTACTTGAGTCGATATTCTGTGTCTTGCACCATTTGAATAACATCCAAATAAATTAGCCTATATTCTAAGCACACGGGTGTAATCGTACGCTTCAGGGATCACATGAGTCTCAGTATTATCATACACATCAAAGGGTTAAAAGTGTGTTCATTTTATCCTTTTATTAATTAGCGATTCCTCCACATACTACTTGAAGGAAGCCTGCGTACCACTAGTGGTTTGAGAACCACTGCTCTTGTATATTTTCATGTGGGTGTCTTGACAACAGAAAATTGATCTGGTAGCAGATATCGCAGCCTGTTACTTCTTACCTTGCACTTTTTACTTAACATTTATTATTATTTATTATGTTTTCAAGTTCCAATGCCTCATTATGAAATTGTTAAAATGACTGTATTTAAATGAAATATTCTAAAGAATAAAGTATTATGTGTTCTTTGGAAGAGTGTACTTGTATTGTGATGATATTGTATTGTCATTCTGGCCTTGTATAATGTAAGTGGCATAAAATACTCTTAAAATAACAATACTATTGTTTATCGCAAAATATTTTGGTGCAATATATCGTACAACAAAAAACAGACATTGTGACAGGCCTAGCTCAATATTTTTGTGGAAAAATAATATTTCATTTTAGAATTGTTGAAATAATGGTCTTTTGTAACATTATAAATCATTTTACTGTCACTGTCGATCAGTTTTAATGCTTCCTTGTTAAATAAAAGTATTAATAAAAATAAAAGAAACGTACCCCAAATTTTGAATATGTATAGTTTTACTCAAATACTTTACTTGAATATGTAAATTTTTTACTGCTTTTGTAAAAAGACTCCATTTTTGTCTTTTTCCAAACCTATTTTAGTTTCTTTTTACTGTTGAGTATATTTAGATATTGGGAAAATGCTTGAAAATGGTGGTATTTATTTTGAATTTTTTTCTATGGATCTCAAATGCTACTTGTGTTCAACAGAAAATAATCTAATAAAAGTTTAAAATCTTGCGAGTGAATTAATGGTAACTAAATGTTGATTTTTGGGTGAAATATTCTTCAAATGAATGACTTGATATGCTGTTTATTTACATGATTAATGGTTTGGATGGTTCATGCATGTGCATTCGGAAAATAATTGCGTTCCTCCCCAAACAAAAAAGTTGTAAAACCTTATTGTGGAAAACAAGTAAATCATTAAATTGACTTTCCTAAAAGTGGCTTTAGAGGTCAGTATAATGTTTACTTTATTGGCAAATCATTGAACACAAGCCTATCACTGGCACGGAAATCCATTTTGCAGTTGAGGTCATTTAAAGCCACTCAAACCGTATGTGCTCATTTAAAGTCCTTTTGTAATTGTATTGATTTGATTCCTGAGTTAAAAACTACAAAATTAGCTAACTGTATGTATTTATTGTAGCAATTTAATATTAGTTTTCAGACAAAGTATTTATGTATTTATTTATCTAAAAAGTCATACTAAAGGAATATTTTTAAAGTGAACATTTATTTTTGTTATTTTATTATAATTTTCTTTCAGGGTTTCTAGGGGTCATGGATTTTCTGAAATGTCATTGAAATTTAAGTTCATTTTCGGACAATGAAAATCTGATATTTTTAAATACAAGTCATGGAATAGCAGACTATTTTGTTTGTCACTTTAAAATTTTACCTTTTTTTTTCTAAAAAACAAATTCTTCTTATGGCCAAAATGACTGATTGGCAGCAAATTCTCAAAACTTACAACAATATTTGCAGCATTTCTTTGTTGTTTTAATGTGAAAATTGACAAACTTGCAAATCTTAGTTATTCATGACTTTTTTGACTTTAAGAACCATTGATCTTTGTAATTTTATATAAAGAGAACAACTATGAGAGGAACAGAGAGAGAAAGGCTTTACCCCTTAACCATATAAATCCTATATGACTCGGTCTAAATGATGAAAATAATGAACAGTTAAAAATTTTCAACAACAACATTAGAAAAATCATGTTTAAAATGTACGTTTTAGTGATTGACCAACAAACGGAGCCTTGTTCGAATAGGCTTAGGCTTAATTTGCTTTGCAAAATAATGTCACATGACACATCTAAAGTGACTCTCACACCGCTGTGTCTTGTCTATGACAGCTCGAGGTATCGCACACCCAATGAGCACTTTCTGTACGCAAATATAATGTTATTTAATATAAAAGAGTGCAGATGACGCAGAAGGAATTTGAACAGTGCAATTAATCTGTGGAAATTTAAAAAAATCTAAAACTTCCCTAAACATTTTGCCAGTTGCTTAATTTTGCACTAAATTCAGCGATCGCCGAATCACGGAAATTCTGCTTTTTTAGTCATTGAAGGTCAGGGAAAAGTCAGGAAATTTGAGTGCAAACCATGTATTTTTCTGTCTCTTATTCTTCGCTCACTAAGTTTTTTTTCTTTGCTTTTAGATGGGGTGCTCCTGATTGACCCAGAATACCTTAAAGACCGAAAAGGTAACACACTGCATCTCCGCTTATACTGCATTGCCTGTAAAGTTTCTATGTTTCTAAATGTGAAATCTTAAGCATGAAGTCATCTAAACCAAATCCGTGTTCTAAAATATTTGTCTCTCCCTTTGCGCTTTATTTTTTTATCAGTGTTCGTGACCCTGACGTGTGCCTTTCGTTATGGCCGTGAAGATCTGGATGTGCTGGGCCTGTCTTTCCGGAAGGATCTGTTCATCTCCAGCTTCCAGGCGTATCCTCCTCTGCCCGACGAGCGCAAACCACTCAGTCGCCTGCAGGAGAGACTGCTGAAGAAGCTTGGCCAGAACGCATATCCCTTCAACTTCACGGTGAGCCTTCATTTACTCATTTACTCAAAGTGTACTTCAGTTAGGTCAGCACATGTGCACACAGTCCACTGCACACCTTTCATAGCGCACTCCATTTTACAGCGTGCACAAACACAGGCACTCTATAAAGATTCATAATTTATTTCTAATATCGTGCTGCACCGATGCATGCCCTACAATGTGCTCTAACAACATCTGACACAACAAGATTCCAGCGACAATCAATTTGGCTGTTCACACTAGAGACCTGCATTGAACGAATTTTTTAGTTGCGCTTCCGCAAAATATATTAATATATTATTTTCTCCTGGCACAGTGTTCAAGTTTTGTCCCGCAGGTAAACATACAAGCAGTTTTATTTTTACTGCCTGGCAGCATGGTGGCTCAGTGGTTAGGACGGTCGCCTCACAGCAAGAAGGCCGCTGGTTTGAGTCCTGCCAGGGCCAGTTGACATTTCTGCGTGGAGTTTGCATGTTTTCCCTGTGTTCGTGTGGGTTTCCTCCAGGACCTCCTTTTCCCCCACATTCCAAAGTTTCCCATTACTGTGTTGCGGCTGGAAGGGCATTCGCAATGTAAAAGATATGCTGGAATAGTTGGTGGTTCATTCCGCTGTGGCAACCTCTGAAATAGAGACTAAACCCTAGAAAAATTAAAGAATTTGTTACTGCCTTTTCTTGCAACATTTGCTATTGGTTACACTTGTTTAACTTTTGAATATAAATAAAAATAAAAACAACAACAACAACAAATGTTTTGTTTTATTTGAGTTTAATTAAATGGAATAATGAACACGGACACAAATCCCAAAAAATTAGCTTCCGACTCTCTGATGTATTTTCATACCGTAAGTCTTGTGAACATTTGTATTCTCCCCCAACCGACACCTTCATGATGACCATCAAGTCTTGTCCCCGCTTCGCACAACTAGTTCGCCCCAAATGGGACACAACAGAAACATTTAAATACCAGCTGTTCAGAATCACAGAATTTCGCACTGCACTCCCAACAAAATGAACACGTTTATAATCTAATTGATAAATAATAAACATTATTAACATGATTACAAATGTACATGCTGAGTGACCTGATTTTGGTTTGCACTGAGGCACAGTTCTCAAAAAAGTAAACTATGTTTGCTTGTTATTTTATTTTCAAGATCTGAGGTAAACCATCGTCTGGCATTTACGGTATAATAATAAATGTCATGTAAACTGGTATCCAAACTGAAATCAGTTGCATTTAACACTGAACAAAGCACATAATCAGCACCTGAGGTGATCATTGTGTGATCATTTTATGCTGTTGATCAGCTGTGATGTTGCAGAAGTTGAAACATCAATTATTAAGGATAAAAACTCCTATTTACATCCAAGTGATCGCTTTTATCGTGTGTCACAGTGTATCTGTATCACGTGTTGTTGGTGCACAAGTATACTTTGGGCTGCATGGTCAGCTGTGTGTTTTGAGCGAGTCTATTATCGGAACACAAAATGTAAGGGCGTTTTCAGACCTGTTGGGACTTTAATTTGCTACAATGTTATATTTCCTTGTCAGTTTTTCTTGCCTTCACTTTCACAGTGCAACGTTCCATAGTGCACCAAAATACAAGGAACACTTTATAGAATGAAGATATGAGGAAAACATTCCTCTAATCGGTCAGAGTGCTAGCCCTGTTTATGCACTTCTGTGTAATTAACCCGATGGATTGATACATTTGCGCCGTGGGCTTATTTGTTGACACCACGCACACACATACATACACAAACATTCAGATATGTAGCCATCATTCCTAACTCTTTATTCCCACTCTAACTGAAAAATTGTATATATTTAGTACAGTAAGAGAAGTAAGTAAAGGCCTAGAGAAGAATTATTACTCGGTTAAAGATGAAGAGGTGCTCTTTGGTTTTCTGCGAGAACTGATGTGTTTACCAGCAGAATCTGACACTCAGGTTTTTTATGCAGCACATTTCCCAAAATGAATTATGAGAATGCCTGGTTCATTGGGCCATTGGGTCGGATTGTTTTCTTACTTCAACCGAATCACTCCAGAGCTTGTTTTCACGCAGCCTCAGACTGATCGATCAGATTTAACACACATTTTCCTGTGAGTTTTCTTGATTGTGACTTGGCTTGTTTGCTTGTCCAGATTCCTCAGAACCTTCCCTGCTCAGTGACCCTACAGCCCGGCCCAGAGGACACAGGAAAGGTAATAACACTTAACATCTTTTCAAAACCACTTTTTGTGACTTGAAAAATCAATTGAAAGACCAACTTCTGTGTGCTTCTTTCTTTAGTGTGTATTTTAAGGTAAATGGCAGGAGTTTTGTTTTGGGTTTTTTTCCCACCCATAAGGTGGATTTAGAACCAATGAATAGTAAATAATACAATGGATATTTTGAGATGAAGCTGTAATAACAGTTACTTTTTGGAGACACCTAAGAACTATTTTATGTCTTAAGTGCAGTATAGCAATAAACCAAATGTCTTTTCTCCCCTCTCATTGGTCATTAATCTCTGCATTTGACTTATAGGCGTGTGGTGTTGACTTTGAGGTCAGGGCATTCTGTGCCAAAACTGTGGATGAGAAGACTCACAAAAGGTAAAGTGGTGCTCATTGTGAGTTTCTGTTTATTTGTAACTGTTAATATACTTTGACTGCCATGTTGACTCATTAGGTGCGATGTATTTGAATATTATTTACCAAATCTGTTATCTGTCATGTCTGGGTCAATCCCCAAATATTACTCATGGCTTATACACGCTATCATTCAAAAGCATGAGATTTGTTTTACAAAGGAAAGAATATTTTTAATCCGCAAGAGTGCATTAAATTCATCAATTTAGTGACAGAAAAGAAATTGCACAGTTAAAGCTTTAATCCCAAGCAGGTTATCATCAATTTTATCAGTTTTTGACATTAATAACAATACACGTTTAGCAAAAATCAGCATTTTCGAATTCATTTGTGAAAGGTAATGTGACGCTTGATAAATGACTGATTTACCTTCAAAAGATTAAATTGTAATCATACTTTACAATGTTACTCTTTAACTCAAAATATTATTTGTCATTTTAGTTTACATTTAATAAATGCCACCTTGATGAACAGAATAATTTTCCTTAAAAAAACAAAAAACAAAACAACCCCAAACTTTTGACCGGCAGACTACAAACAGTTGAATGGCACTCAGAGGAATGTCAGCTTTCTTTACAATGACAGTACATCAGGTTGTCTAACTGGGCTCTTCTTCACAGGAACTCTGTGCGGTTGGTCATTCGTAAGGTGCAGTATGCGCCAGAGAAACCTGGACCGCAGCCCATGGTGGAGACCACACGCAGCTTCCTTATGTCTGACCGCTCGCTGCACCTCGAGGCCTCGCTAGATAAAGAGGTGTGAACACACATCCACGCTCACACTTCATGCACTGCCCTCGGCTTATCAATAATTCAATTACTTTTCTCAACTACTACTGGAATCGCTGTCTTTCGGTTTAATTTTTCATATAAGGTTATTGCTGTAGTGTATAATAAAAAAGTATTAATAAGTGAAGTAAAAGAACAAATGGGTAATGTAAGCAAATGGAGTTAAATGAAGTGCAGTTTTTGAAATATTAATGCACTTCAGACTTAAGGCAAAAACATAATTTTATTGTGCCAATTTTGGACTTTTTAAAAAGTTTATTGTGCAGAAAACATTCAAAATACATCCCCTTAAATATATATATTTCTCATATCTGTATTCTGTTTACTGAGCAATGTTCATACATTCTTTGACTCACAACATTACACTTACAACAATTTATACATTAAAGTATTTATTTAAAAATATTAGTCAATTTGGAGTATTTTTCAAATTATGGGGTGATAAAAAGAGATTCCAGAAATCCCCTCTTTAAAATCTTTGACCAGACTTCGTTCAGTGATCACATATTTTGTTTGTGTCCTAGAAATGTATGCAGATTATTTCATTAAATATTTAATCCAATAATTTCTCATATTCTAGAAAACTTGTAATTCACAGAATGTTTGCTTTTTTTGTGTGTAATCATTCTGTGGCAGTATGGAGGACACAAACACATATTACTTTCATGAACTAAGAATAAACAATACGTGTACATTTATTAATCACAGCTCAACATTTGCTAATGCATTATTAAAATCCAAAGTTGCGCTTGTTAAAATGAATGCACTGTGATCAATTAATGACTTTATTTTAATTAACTAGCATTAGCACAGATTAATAAATACTGCTATAAATGTATTGTTCATGCTAGTAAATACATTAACTAACAGAACCTTTTTGCAACTGTTGTTGTTTATTGCCTTAAGCACTGAAATCCTCTTTTTCAGCTCTACTACCATGGAGAACCAATCAGCGTCAATGTCCATGTCACCAACAACTCCACCAAAACAGTAAAACGAGTTAAAATCTCAGGTAAGGAGAGGATTTTAATCTTATGTTGCATGTATTTAGAATAAATGTTACATTGCTAAAAGTAAAAACCGTAGCTTTTGTATTTTATGTGCTTGTTGTTATGTTTTAAAGTTGCCTTTAGAATTGCTAACCTCAGCAAGCTTAAATCCTTTAGCTTTCCTCTTCCCCTTTTTCCTTTCCTGTTGCTTTTGTCCTGTATCTGTGTCTCCCGCACTCACAGATGTTTACGGCAGATATATGTTGTTTACTTCAGAAGGAATTTTCAGTGTTTCATAATTCATCTATGACAGAATTTAAAAATATCTTCGTAGCTCACAGGTGTGTTTGCACTGAAGCGCTGCTTTTTCTGTGCTCTGGTTATGGTTTGTGTCTCAAAGGTCAACATGAAATGGGGATCACAACTAAATTGTATTTAATGTGTTTATTGATATGTACACTACCTGACAAAAGTGTTGTTGCCTATCCAAATTTTAGGAGCAACAAATAATAACTTGACTTCTAGTTGATCATTTGGTATCAGAAGTGGCTTATATGAAAGGCAAAGGCCTCTAGATTATGTTTGTTTTAGCAAAATAGATAATGATCATGCCTTGATTTTTTATTATTTAATTAGGACATTAAGGTCTGACTTTGCTTAGTTTTGTCACTTAACAGAAATAGTGTACAGTATAGAAAATAAAGTCAGTGGAAAAACAATTAATATTGTGTATGACTCCCATGATCTTAGACGACTGCATCCATCTGTCTCTGCAATGACTCAAATAACTTACTAATAAAGTCATCTGGAATGGCAAGAAAGCGTTCTTGCAGGTCTCCCAGAGCTCATCAAGATTCTTTAAATTCATCTTCAATGCCTCCTCCTTACCCCAGACATGCTCAATACTGTTCATGTCTGGTGACTGGGCTGGCCAATCCTGGAGCACCTTGACCTTCTTTGCTTTCAGGAACTTTGATGTGGAGGCTAAAATATGAGGAGCAGTGCTATCCTGCTGAAGAATTTGCCCTCTCCTGTGGTAATGAGCAGCACAAATGTCTTGATACCTCAGCCTCCTGGTGTTGCCATCCAGTCTGCAGATCTCTCGCACGCCTCCATACTGAATGTAACCCCAAGCCATGATCATCCTTCACCAAACTTTACTGATTTCTGAGAGAATCTTGGGTCTATGTGGGTTCCAAGGGGTCTTCTGTAGTGTTTGTGATGATTGGGATGCAGTTCAACAGAAAAATCTACTTTCTGCCACTTTTCCAAACGATCAACTAGAAGTCAAGTTATTATATTTTGTTCTTACAACTGGGATTGACGACAAGACTTTTGTCAGGTAGTGTATAAGTGAATATATTTATTTCATACAATATTTACTAGGGGTGAAATGGATCACGGTTGATCTGTGATTTGTACAGATCACAACCCAAGGTTTGGAACACAAGTGACCCGCTGATCAACAATTTTTTTTACTGGTAGATTCCTAAATTTGTAACGTTCACACAGAGATCGCCTCTTGCGTAATTCAAATCACATGTATGAAAGCATTTAGGCTTTCCTGTGAAATATAATGATGACGGAATAAGTTGTGGCAGGTCATTCAGGATGTGGTGGATTTCTTAGGTTATTAAAGGTGTTTTCCGTCACTAACTGTTTAGCCTGTATAAATGCAGTGTAAGCTGCACGGTTAATCATTAAAAGATCTGGATCTCAACACCCACGCAACATAAATTATAAATGATGGTGATTTGCATGATGATTAATCCTTTGACTTGCTGCATTTAAATCTGAAAACGCAAATATCAAGAAAGAGATTCAGTCTTTAGTCTTTTGTGTTATGAAGTTATAAACAGTCAAATAACACAGCAGTACTCGGATAACAGTTTATAGTTTGGTAAAGATTATAATAACCATCTTGTGCATTTAACGACGCTCAAAAATTAAAGTTGTAGGCAGCAATTACTTTTTTTAACAAAAAGGTGGCCACAGCCAGCCATCAAAAATATGCTACTAAATAATTTTTCAAAAATGACACATCTAGCAATGAAGCATGATTTTTTTATGAGTGAATAACTGAATCATTTATTGATAATGAAACAAAATAAATATGGGTTGTACAAATTAAAATGTTAGATATCTACATTTAGCATCATCAGCTACTGTAGTAACAGTAAAAAAAAAATTCACAGTGCTGACTATTTTACAATTTATTTTTATTTAGCTGATTATTTTCTTCATTTTATTTTCAATAAAATACAGGTTCCAAGTTCTGTTTGTTAAAACCAAAGGTGTCTTTCAGTGCTGTTTTTGTAATAAATGGAAAGCGAATTACATTTGTCTTCTCCCTTTTTGGCTGATCTGAAAAATGGTCCGATCCGTGACTAAAAAAACATAACATGATCCAAACTGTGAGATTTGTGATCCGTTACACCACTAATATTTACAAGATACTAGGGCTGCACAATATATTGTTTCAGCATCGATATTGCAATGTCCACATCCGTAATAGTCACATTGCAAAATGTGCAATCAAACACACAATTCCAAGCACATGAGGTTTGTGAAGTCACTGTAGTGTTAACTATATTAGAGCAAACTGTTATTAGCTGTACTTTTTAAGCCTTTTGACTGTGTGAGAATTTCAGGAGTTTAACTCTCTTTTAAACACACAAAAACACTGTTGTTTTGTAACTTATTATAACTTTTCTCTGTTGAATTTACATATGCTTATAATTAGTTAAATATTTTTGCAGCTGTAATACATAAAAGAAGACAATCTCAATTAATCTAAATAAAGAATTATTCACAAAAAGAGCAAATTCAAATCATCTGGTCATATCACATTATATATCGCAGAAAAGCTAAATATCACAATGTCAGAATTTTCCAATATAAGATACGTTAATTTGACATTTAAAGGTTTTCAGATACACTACTGTTCATTAAAAATAGAAATATGTCTCTCTTGCTCACCAAGGCTGATAATTTAGTTATAAAAAGTTAACAACAGTAATAATAAACATGCTGATAAACAGGCTGATAATTTAGTTATAAAAAGTTAACAACAATAACATTAAACATTATATTGCTTCCTAAAACTTTCTATTTGAATATGATAAAATGTGCATTATTAAGAAGATAAAAAATTATCAGATTCTTATTATTAGTATTATTATTGTTATTATTATTAATATTTTTGTTGTTGTTTTTTTAATACTACTACTACTTGTCGTCTGTCTGTCTGTGTGTAAAATGTTTAAATTTATGCAAGCTAAAAAAAAAGCTTAAGTTGAAATCCAGTTGAACAGTAGTGTATATTTTTTGATTTATCATTAATAAGTGTCTAACAAATCTGCCTTAATTATTAATTAAAATTGCATTATTAAAAAAACTAAAAGTAATACTGTGAACATTTTTTTTCTTATTGTGAAGCTTTTTTTGACATTTGATTATGTCAGTGTTTATTTGAAGCAGGTTGTTTGCTTTAGAATTATAAATGCCTATACATAATTGAAAAATTCACTGAATCCTTAATGGGAAAAAGAACATTAGAACAAAAAAGACATATAAGCAAGTCTATATTTAATTTCATGTTGACTTTAAAGCAATATATCTTCTATGTACGTTTCTATCTGTCAGTTCTTGTCTTCTGTTGATCTTTTCTGAAGTTTGCGCTTCGGATCCTCTCATGCTCAAGTGTTCAGTCAGCAATTGTGTGTGTTTGGTTTCCTGTACGCTCCCTCCCGGCCCTGGTAACCCCCGCTGTGTTTCCCTGCTCTCTCCCCACAGTGCGACAGTATGCCGATATCTGTTTATTCAGCACCGCTCAGTACAAATGTCCCGTGGCTCAGGTAGAAGCCGAGTGAGTAGCCCTCTGTCCCTCTTTTCACATCCCCAATATTCAGTGATCATCTTCTTTTCTTAACACCTCTTCTATGTCATCTCCACTCCCCTGCTCTGTTCTGTTCTGTTTAAAATGCCCCATTCATTCTATTTTAAGGTTGATATCGCTAAAAAATATTCATTGGATTTTTATTAAGTCGTTGCAAACAATTTATATGGGCTGAATTTAAACAAATAAAATTTAGTGAGGTTCAACTATTTTTTGCTGAAATTCACCCCATATAAATTGTTTGCAACCACTTACCATAAAAAAATTAGTAAATCCATTGAATAATTGTTTTTAGGCTAGTTTTGTTTTAGAGTCTGAAATAGTTTTGCATTCATCCTCCCCATCAAAGATCAAAAATGGGACTGTGTCTGAACATTCCCGTCTAAACTTTCTGGGAGCCTACTCTGCTCGGATTGGTTGATTGCCTAGTAGGCTGTGATTGGTCTACAACTTACAAGATAAAATCAGAAATTAAAAACAGGTTACCATTATTCAATTTTAGCTTTAGAGGCTTAACCAACACTTAAAAAACACTTACAGTGACACTAGTTTACCATCTAACTGTTTTAAGTGCATTCAAGGAAATTTTGCTTTCACAGCACAGACAGCAGCATTTTTTTGACATATTGTCAAGTCAAATTTATCTCTTCTAAGCCTCGGAAACAGCAACAGTGTTTGAGGGTCATCATAGAGGATGTCCTCGAGTTACAGTGGAGAATATTGGCTGACATCATACAGATTTGTAACAAACCAATGTAGGTTTGTACAGGATGTAAGATTGAAATGACTGACAACTCATTTCAGGCAGTTCAGAATCTGTTTGAAACTTGTGGAATATCATGGAATTTTAAAAGGACTATTGCAGACAGTTAGGGAATATAGATATATATATTTGTCCTAGTCATGTCACTTTAAAATTAACTTTCTATTTATCAAACGGTTGTTTTTTTTTTGCACACACTGTGTTTGCAGTGTTGGGGCTAATGCATTACAAGTAACATGAGTTACGTAAAAATACTACTTTTCTAAGTAACGAGTAAAGTAACAAATTACATTTTAAAAAATAAGTAATAATATATGAGTTACTTTTTTGAAAATGTAACATGACTGCTTTGGAGTTTAATTAATTAGCTTTAAAAAAATAAAAAATTGCTGAATTAAAATTAAAGTAGTCACAATGAATTATGGAGTCAATGAAAGAATGTGTTCGTTATTTTGAATGCATCGAAAAAAATCTTACTTGAGACAAATAGTTCAAAAGCAGCAAACACATAATCTGTACATATGACATATTATTTGTATATGTTATTTTTTAATGTGTTTTTTTTTAAAGGTAAATGAAGCTGTAGTTTATACAGTGTGTTGTTAATTGCTGAGCTCCTCTGTTTAAAAAAAAAGAAAAGAAAAAAGTTCTGAAAGAGATAAAGCCTCAGCCAGGTAATAAAAAGTAACTCAAAGTGCTTTCACACTAGCACTTTTGGTCCGCACCTGGGTTCATTTGACATAGTACAGTACGTTTAGCTAGTGTGAACACGTCTTGTGAACTCGGGTGCGCACCCATGAACCCTACCCGAGTCCGCCTGAAAGAGGTGGTCTGGGGTACAGTTCACGCAAACTCTGGTCCTGTACACTTCTGGTATGAATGCAATCATACCAAATAACGGAAGTGAACCGCTGTTGATGACGTATAATGCGGTCGATGCATCGCAGTCGCGATAGACAAGGCATTTCAAAGACATTTCACCTACCTTGTTGACAAGCGCAACTGACCCAGTGCAAGCACAGTCATGATGTCTGATTGTCTCTTCCAAAAACGGCTTCTGCGAACATCGCGTGATGTTCTGAGCATTTTTAATAATTTTGCTGAAGATAGACGCAAGTGGCTCTCAGTTTGGTTTTAGTAACAAAACCAAAGATTGAGTAAAAGGAGAACAAATTTGATGTTCGTATGTCTTTCCATTTTGGCGCTTTCGTGACTGTCACCTAGCAACAGCCGTAAACAAAACAGCAGCTCAATGACGCAAGCGTACCGGGTGCAGAAGGAAAAAAGACAGTGTGAACACAAACCAACCGAGGTTGCGGCAAGGTGGGACAATCGAACTTGGGTCTGGTCCAGGCAAATGAACCAAGTGTGAAAGCACCCTCAGAAGTAACCTAACTCAATACTTACCATAAAAGAGTAACTAAGTAATACAACTAGTTACTTTTTTGGGGAGTAACTCAATATTGTAATGCATTACTAAACTAACTTTCCCCAACACTGCCTTGTTGTTAGGCTAATATGTCAGGATAAAATAAAATTTAAAGGGCTTTGGCTTCAAAATGCCCACTTCAAAGACTCAGCGTTTAAAAGTAGATGTCAGAAAAACTAAATGTAATGTTACTATCCAGCCGTTAAATATGGGAGAAGGAGTGCTTCGCAGCTATGCAAACATTAAGTATCTCCAATAAGTTTCAAAACCTTATTAAAGTCCTGGAAAATGATGTTATAACTAAAAGCATTTTAACGCTACGCAAAGCACAAACAGCAGTCTGTTTGTCATGGTCATTGTAGGTCATTTTAGTCAGAGAAAAGTCAGGAAATTTGATATTTGGCTTACAGTGATAGCCCTGTTACAGACCTTTTGAATCCTCAAACAGGTACATAACACACCACTTGAAAGGTAATATTCGAAGAAAAGCATAATAGGGGCATTTTAAAGAATCTTACTTGTGATTTTTATTTATTAATTTTTTTTACCCCATTGTCATCTCTTCTCATTTAGTCTGTTTTGCTTAATGGCTTTGTCTGTTGCTGTGAGATAGAGTGCGGTCAAAGTAGATTTGTATAGTACAAGTGCTTCTCGTGTATCCTCGCCCAGGCTTGGCTATCATTTTTTTTTGTTTGTTTTGTTTGTTTTTTACGACACGAGTGTTAAATAGACATTTTTATAGTGGTACCATGCCTGGATGGTATCTAAACAAATACTTAAAGGTAGAGTTAAACTATGTTGGGTGACATTGCAGTTATACTGTATTTATTACAGGTTACTACTTTAAAATGTAGCCTATTGATTTTTTTCTTAAAAAGAAGCACATGTCCAATCTTCCACGTCTTACTGCTCAGATTGCAGTCAACGGTACAGGCTAGCTGAAAGCGGCACCGAAATCTGCTTTCTGATTTGTTTAAAGCACATAACTGTTGTATAGTTACCAGTGCCACATTGGCAGCAGTGTTGGGGAAATGAGTTACATAGTCACTTGTTGCTGTTATTACTTATCCACCAAGTAAAGTAATGGATTACTGTTCATTTTTAGGTCATTTAATTTGTTACTTATGATGTACTTGCTGCACAAATAACATTTATACAAACTTATTTTGAGTATTATTCAATGGCAGAAAGTAACGTTTATCAAGATAATTGCAAATGCTTACACTATGAAATCAGAAAATTGTAAAATAAATATGGTATCATTGCTTTGAAACGATTCATGTTCTGATTAAATTTAGATTTATATGCTCTTAGTTTGCAGAGTAATTCTAAATGTTAACTAAATAATGGATTAAACGCTTAAGTATTTAAAATGCAAATGTAAGGTATTCATTTTAGCTCTTTTTTTTCCAAATCTATTTTAGGCCAAGTTTGACTCAGATTATAAGAGTTTAATTTCCTTATATATATTAATATAGAATTATATAATTTAACTTATAGCTATTTTAAATATTATTCAGTCAAGGAATTAAACTCATTATTGAGTAATGAAAATAATTTGTAGCCATAGTAATTGGAAAAGTTGTTTAAATACAGTTTAAAGAATGCTGTTAATACCAACACTGAATAGCATTTAATCAAGCTTTGTGTTTGCTAAAGCTAAAGCCATGCTCGTGCATTTAACCGTCCCAAATAAACTCCTGTTCATGCTTGTCTGTACAGCTTTTGTCGCTCATTCCCTGTCAAATACCCAGAAGTCACTTCATCCTTGACCAGTCTGTGACCTTCTCAATCTCTAGTCGTCATAGAGTCTTTTACAGCAGCACCCCTCATTTGACATGACACAGAATGGCTTAACCCCTTCTCCCCGCTGCTGAAAGTCCCACCGCTGGCCTCATAGTCTCTATAGTTTTTCAGTGCTATTAGGACGACAAAGACTTTCTCTCTCAGTGCTGCAGGTTACAGATGTGGTTCTTTACTCTCACGACACCTACAGCAAGTCTGTGGGCCGACAGTCATCACGGTGAGTCTCACATCTAAGCGTTTGTTGTGGCTCCTGTGACCCTGAGCTCACCCCTGGTTGTTGATGAAGGCTCTTGGACCCTTTTCTCCATCCTCTGTGTGAGATGAAGCAGTGTTGCTTTACTTTTACCCCCCCCAAAAGAACAAGAAGTGTAGTTGTCTAGAGCTGTCAAGTCAGTTGGGACCAACCGCTAGTTTCCTTTTTGTAGCTTCCAGCTTGAATTTCCCCTGTGTTTTCCCTTTATTTATCTTTTACAACTTCCCGTCAGGAAAAACAAATCATGTATGAGTAGCTTACTGAATAATCCTTGTGTTTTTGTCTTTCTCTTTCCGCTTTTTTTTCCAGTTTTCACCATATGTTCTCCTGATCTTTCATCCTGAAACATTATTTACGTTCTCATGAACCATATTTCATGTTTTAACTCAATGATCTCACACACAAGAGGTTGTATGGTATTGTTGTGGATTGACACGCAGCCTTTATTGCCTTACACTGATCATCTAAATTAGGTGTCATTAAATGTTAGACTTCAGTAAACTCATAGGTATGTACTACTGTTTATGATGGTTATTTACAAAAATCTTTTCTGTTTGATTTTGTTTTGCTTTTTAATTTCTATTTAACTTTAAATTATTTTGAGTAGACCATCAGTAATTAAAAAAAATTGAAACACTGCCTTGGCAACTAACTGTGTGTTTAGTTTTTCAACCAGTGTTTATATCAGCTTTGAAATGAAAATATACACAGCTCACTAAAATAAAGCAGTGCTTCCCAAAGTGGGGGTCGCGGGATAACGAACGGGGGTCGCTTAGTGATTTATAAACTCATTTTATTAAACTATTAGAATTAGTATATTTTATCCACAACCTACAGAAGATAAAATAGTAGTTAATAGTTACATAAAAAAACAACAACATGCTTTGTTTTTTGTTTTCATTTGATTGTGACCCCAGGGGCGATTCTATTTCATTAAGGACACAGCAATAGTGTCAGATGCAGCAGATTGATTTAATGGCACAAAGTTAAACTTTTACAGCACTCACATACATTCAAAATAAATACATGCCACAACTGAAGATGGAGGATGATTTCTGAGAGTGGCGTTCTCCAAAATTATATGAAAAATAGACTTGGGCCTGTTGCGTGTGTGCCATTGCATGCAATTTTTGTATATTTATAACCACCTCAGAGCATATTGGGGGTCGCGAGTCTCTGGCTGTGTTATTTTGCGGGTTGCAGGCTGAAAAGTTTGGGAACCCCTGCAGTAAAGGTCAAGAAAAGCAGAAAGCTGACAGTAATGGTTAACTATGAGAGAAGGCTGTTTTAAAGTGTTATCGCACTTTTCATATGAATGCAGGTGCGGTTTCATGTTTTGTCGCGTTCTTGAGTTGAACCGACTTGTAAATTTATTTTAAAAATGTGTGACCAATAGAATATCAAGGCGTCATCTTGTGACAGCTTACTGGTAATCTACCAGTAAGACTGCAGCATTGCTATTATACATCAAACTCAAGTAAAAGTATCATTACTTGCCCAAAAAATGTAGAGCAAGATAAGTAAAAGTATCTGATTTAAACAGCCCTTCTGAAAGATCTCAAGAGTATTGAGTATTGTGATGTTGTGCATTATACTTAGCAAATAATAAAAAAAGGTAGTTTACATGAGTGGTAGGAGTGTTTCTAAGTGTAACTGATTTCCATTCATGAACTAGATGTTTAAAATGAGATTAAGCAAGCACGATAGCACATTACATTAATAGATGCACCAATTATAATAACAGAAAGCAGGTTGATGCATTTACATGCAAAGTGAAATCTTTTTATCCTAAAGGGCAAAAATCTAGCTGTAGCGATATGTAATCGATTCATTTATGCACTTTGAACCCTGACTAACAAACTTTGGGTGTCCAGCAGTTGACGCCACAAAAAAAACAAGCTCGTGCAGCACTGATAGAATACTTGCTATTTGTGCATGTGTTTGAAAACGTAACATTCTGTAGTGCATTTAAAAAAACTAAATTGATCAGATAATAGGAAAGATCAGATGAAGGAAGGAGTAACATTAGCATTCAGATATTATTTAGACCTCATAATGCATCCTTCCAAGGCATTAGAAAGTCCAAAAACGTTAAACTTTCTTACATGACCATGGACCAGTGACTCTGAAGAGCTTAAGTAGCTGGTTGAGTGGCTGAACTCTGCAGAAACGGGTCTATTGTTACTGTGTGCTGCGAGTTTACAGTAATACCAATACTTTGCATTGTAAGGTCAGTGTAGAGTCAAGGTCAGTTCTTACCTGTCATGCTGCTGCTGTTCTGCTCCATCTCTGATTACATCGCGTCTAAGCATTTTGTGAGTGCATGTCTTTTAAAAAGAGTTCAGAGCAAATAACATCATTCCGAATAGGCATTTTAAAATGGTTTATTGCCACCACTCTTTAAATATAACAATATCCTCCAAGGAGCATTTTAATTTTTATTATTTTTTAACTTTCAGTAAGACAGAATAACATTTCAAACATTTTAATAACAAGGTGATTTATGATCATTGCCAGAATGAAATGTGAATGATGTCTATTTTTATTTTATTGTTTTAGTGTATTTTATTTCCTCCCAAACAGTTTCACAGACCTCACAGCACCCCCTAGAGGTTGTCTAGGTCTTAGTTTTGAAAAGCACTTGCCTGCAGCCTGTAACTGAAATTCCCAAAATCCAACTGGAATAAGATTCACAAATAATGTGAATGAAATAGACAGATTATGGCATTAATTCCAGAATTTATAGAGGTTTTTTGCTGCTGTCTCGCTATCAGTGTTAATGTATAAATTTGTAGTATCATCATATTTATATTTATTTGGTATACTTCACATTTTATGTGCTTTTTTTCTTGCTTGTGGATTGCTTTATTTATTTTTTCTTTATTCCATTATTTATTAATAATAGTTATAATAGTTATTATAGTATGCTTAGTTTATTAAATTTTGGTTAGTTGCCAAGTTAATGTTTTTCATTTGAGTTTTTTTTTGTTATCTAGTAATTAATTTTATATTTACAAAAGCATTTTGTTCTAATTATTATTCTTGCTTTTCTACTATTAATAACAATAATAATAATAATAATAATAATAATAATAATAAACTAATTAATAAAATCACACCAATACTTTTAAAATAATGTGTAATAGTTATAATTATTTAATTAAATGTATATTATATTATCATTATTATTATTATTTATTTATTTTTAACACCAGTAAAAAATGCAAAACTGATATTTATGGTTGTTGCTTCTCCCTTTGCTTACAGACATTAAACCATAGAGCTTATATTTTGGTGTGAAACCACAAAGAAACTTCAGTCTTGAAATACTTCTGTTACGTAGACAACATATTCATGAATCCTTTTCATTACAAACCTGCAAAGATGTTTGACGCATGCTGCAAATTCATCTGCACATTGTATGTGACTT
The DNA here is from genome assembly GCA_903798035.1 of Danio albolineatus. NCBI lineage: Eukaryota > Metazoa > Chordata > Actinopteri > Cypriniformes > Danionidae > Danio > Danio albolineatus. The sequence goes on along the minus strand of CAIGQQ010037820.1, from coordinate 2,851,000 downwards.
GCATGCGCAGATGATTTTTAATAGTTTTACAAAACAACAACACCAGATTAACACCAGACATAAACTTACTCTACCTCCTTTCACACTAACACACATTTAGCTACAGTTTTGTTCATTTGAGTTAAACAGGTTTCTAGCACTAAAGATTGATCACAATATAGGTTTTCCTTTCTCCAATATGCTTAAGAAACAAAGACTGACTGTGTGTTGTTTGTGCGTCTGCAGTGACCAGGTGTCTTCGAGCTCCACGTTCTGTAAGGTGTACACACTCACCCCCACACTAAGCAATAACCGAGAGAAGAGGGGTCTGGCTTTGGATGGACAGCTCAAACATGAAGACACCAACTTGGCCTCCAGTACCATGTAAGTGGCCCTTCAGCTGACACCGTGTCACAAGCTCGTTCTTGCGTGCTGCCAGAAAAGAAGAACGTTACAGCACTAGAACATCTTGAGGTTTTGGTGCTTGTAAAGTTAACCCAACCCATGTGCTCATACAAAGCCTCAAGCTGAGTTTTAGCCTCTTCTGTGCTCACTGTGTTTTTCGCTGTGCTTTCAGAGTGAAGGATGTGTCTAATAAGGAGGTGCTGGGGATCTTGGTGTCCTACAGAGTTAAAGTCAAACTTGTGGTGTCCCGTGGAGGGTGAGTGTGTGCTTTGGCTTTAGTACATCATTTAAACTTAAAGGGAGAGTTCACCCAAAACTAAAAATTCACTATTAACTCGCTCACTGGTGGTTCTTAACCTTTGCACAAAATTTACACAAAATAAATATTTTGAAGAATGTTGGAAACCGGTAACCATTGACATCCCTACTAGGAAAAACAAATATTATGAAAGTCAATAGTTACCGCTTTTTAACATTTTCAATTTGATGTCATTTCGACATCAGGGAGGTTTACATGCATTATAATCAGGGCTTTACATTAACACCCACCAAATGCGGGTAATAATAATAATTCCTTACATTTATATAGCGCTTTTCTGGGCACTCAAAGTGCTTTACACAATGGGGAGGGGGGGGGGGGGGGGTGATCTCCTCATCCACCACCAGTGTGCAGCATCCACCTGGATGACACGACGGCAGCCATTTTGCGCCAGACCGCACACCACACACCAGCTGATTGGTGAAGAGGAGACAGAGTGATAAAGCCAACTGTGACATGGGGATGGTTAGGAGGCCATGATGGACATAGGCCAGTGGGCAGATCTGGCCAGGATGCTGGGGTTAAACCCCTACTCTTTTTCGAAGAACATCCTGGGATTTTTAACGACCACAGAGAGTCAGGGCCTCGGTTTAACATCTCATCCAAAAGACTGCGCTCACTGACAGTATACAGTCCCCGTCACTATACTAGGATGTTAGGACCCACACAGACCGCAGGTTGGGCGCCCCCTGCTGGCCTCACTAACACCACTTCCGGCAGCAACCCAGCTTTCCCATGTGGTCTCCCATCCAGGTTCTGAATCCAGGCCCTGCTTCCAGTGGGCGACCATGTGAGAGTTGCAGTGAGCTAGCTGCCGGCATTTAGATTTCAGTTGTGGCAGGTTAGACAGCCACGTCCACTAGCCCCTTGGGCAGGCTGAAACTCATTTTTGAATTGCCAGTTCTGGCTCATCACTACAGATTAGACTGTTAGTTTATGATCATTTGTCAGTTTGTGTGCAAATGTGATCTTGGAATCGAGAAGCAGCACGACTGACAAAAACAGCTTTTCGTGTGAGCAAAAGAAAGCAGGTGAATAACGAATAAGAGGATCACGCGCGCGGTGAGACAGGCTTTCCTAACTCACTGACGAGGGCTTTAGTGTCGTTCGCACAGATGATTTAATGCGCGCGAGTGTTTAAAAGCTCCTGTGCAGTTTCCTCACTGATGATCTGGGACCTTGAGCCAGTGCATAGTGCAGAGTTTTAGATGCGTGAGAATATATATTTTTAAATGTCAGTTGTTTTGTTGAATAAATGAAGTGTATGTATACAGCCGTATTTTGCTCGTTTTGACACATTATTTAAAATTTGTGGCAGGAAAATAATTAGTTTGGTGTGGCCAGAAAAAAAAGAGGTAAATCCCTATTGTGTTCAGCCCTAAAAAGTCCTGTGAAAGAAAACTACTTGCAATGCGACACTTTTCTATGAAAGCACAACACATTAGCTCATCCTCATTGAGTGAGCTCATTAAACAAAAAAAAAAGGGAAATGAACGAGGAGGCAAGTGGAAAAAACAAAACATCTAAATGAAGTCATTTTAGCATGCCAAAGTCAGGTTTCTGCATATAAAATATATTTTCTCAACAAAATTGTGGCTGGTGAAAATGGCGAGTGGCTAGTAACGGTGGAAAACTACTGGCCACAGTGGCTGGTGATCAAAAAAGTTAATGTCAAGCCCTGATTATAATGATTTATAAAATCCACTTTAAATTTGGAAGTGACGCTTTCAAATGAATAATACTTTTCTTTGAATACTTTTTGTGTGGTTACTTTAGTGGTCAAAAAAAAGCATCAATTTGTGGACATCAGGGTTTGACATAAAATCGATTTGCTTTTTTTTTTTTTTTTAATGTAGGGCTGCACAATATATCATTTAATCATCGATATCGCAATGTGATTATTCGCAGTCGTCACATCGCGAGTATATGCAGTGTTGAGTTTGGATTATACTTTATTATTTCGCAAGTGTTTTTTGAGGCCTTTGACTTTGTGACTTTGACTGTTTTAAAAGCACATACACATAAGAAATTGTACCATTTGACAAGTTCACAACGATTCATTTTATGGAAGTGTTTATAAAACGAAGACTATGCAGTATCATTTTACATTTGATTATTCTATTTCTGTATGCCTGAATACAGTTCGACTGCTCGGAAAACACTAAAAGGCTTTAATTTAATCTTTATTGAATGTGCATATGCTTGTAGATAGTTTATTATATTTTACGCACTCCCCTACACAATCATCCCAATCAATCTAAAATGATCAATTATTTTCAAATTGTTATTCAACGGATCTAAGTGAAATTGTATTCACGTTGCAATATATATATATATCACAGAATAATAAAAAATAACATTGTAATGTTGTATTTTTCCAATATCGTGCAGCCCTAATGTTGATGTCAATTTGATGTTTTGACACCAAGGTGCCCAAAGGGAATAACTCATCCAAAAGTGAGCCCTGTCATCCTTTTCGAGCAAACCTCAAACACAAAAGAACATGATGAGTTAATTGTGAAAGAATTTTGTTATTTTTGGGTGAACTATCCCTTTAATATTGCAGTGCAGAATTTCATAATTCTAAACACGATTGATGAATCTTTATTTGCCTTAACCTCTTAAGGCCCAAGTTGTTTTTTTACATGCATTTTTTATTTCTCTTTGCTATTGGGCCTATTAGAACCTAATTAGAATAAAACCCAAGTATCATCTTTTGTTATGATGTACTTTTAGAGAAAAATTATGTCCATATATGTGGACTCGTGGATAATAACAAATACACACATATTTGTTTTAACCTGTTTTGACTATCAGAGAGTAAAAACTAAATATTTTGCCCATTTTGGACTGCTAAAAATAGTCTTTGGGAAATTTTCATATGCTACAAAACAGTTGCAGGATGACACTGAATGTTTTTAACAAAATATAAAACATTCAAGGTATACATTTGTAGGCATAAGAGCTAAAATGTGTTGTCCACGTATGTGGCCACTAAGCCCTAGGAGGTTATTGTGGGGACATTTCTCTGTTACAGCAGGCAAAGCATATGAGTAAACTAGAAACATGCATACATATACTTGCTCACTTACATACATGCATGCATATACTGTAAAAAAAAAAAAAGAAAAAAAAAGAAAAAAAAAAAGAACAAATATTTTTGTTGCTTCAAATTATGTTAAGTTAATTAGGTTTCAACTTTTTCTTTTTTTTTTAGTTTTACAGAGTTTTATGATTATTATTATTTTAGTCAGTTTGATTGATGTAAGTTGAGTTGAAGGGCACAAGATTTTTTTTTTACAGTGTAAGCATATAAACACACATACATACACGTATATAAATACTAAAAAAATTAAACAACGGACTTTGTCTTCTGTTAGGGATGTGTCGGTGGAGCTGCCTTTTGTCTTGATGCACCCCAAGCCCTCCGAGCAGCCCAACTCTAGACCGCAGTCAGGTAACGCCTCAACTTTAAACATTATATAATGTGTTTACACTTGGCAGGTGTGTTTTGATCAAACTCAATTCATGTATTTGCAATTCAACTGATTTGCAGTGTGACTAAGTATGCGTGCACGTTTACATTTAAGCAATCAGCAGACACTTTTTATGCTAAAGGGAATCACCTCAGCCGTAAACCATTGACCCTGCAACCTTTGAATCACAACTTTCTAATCATACACCAACTGCCTCATGCACTTTGCATTAGGGTTGGGGGAAGTTATTGATATATTATTTATAATTTTTTTTGCGTTTCCCAGAGATGGGTTGCAGCTGGAAGGGCATCCGCTGTGTAAAACATGTGCTGGATAAGTTGGCGGTTGATTCCGCTGTGGCAACCCCAGATTAATAAAGGGACTAAGCCGAAAAGAAAGTGAATAAATGAATATTTTTCTGCAGCAATATTATAACAATTTATGGCTGCCTACTTTTTATCATACTATTTGGTGGAATATTCAAATCTATTTCTTCCGCTACAGTGTATGGTGGTGTTGAAAATATATATTTTTTCTTTGGGGACACGTTTTGAAGTTGGAAAAAGTCAAGAACAGAATATCATACAAAATCATTTAGATTTTAAACAGAGAATCGTACACGCGTATCTTGATTACATCATATTGTGAGGACTCCCACCCCTACTTTTCTTCCTATAATCCTTTTTAGGGCACTATGAATGAATCATGTAGGGTTTTTAAGCTGTTATAAGATACTGACGCTATGATAACCTTGGATAAAAAATTCACGGCCTCACAGTATTGTGGTTACTGCTCTAAAACATATTCTTTTAAAATGTCTGGGTAAAAAACAACTTTTTCCCCATCAAACACAATATATTTTATTTTAAGAAACATTTAAAATATTTTGTTTCTGTAAACATGTCAGACTAAGTAATTGAAATTAATTATTGACTTCTGCTGTCTTCATTTGTTTCAAAAACACTGATTTTTTTTGTGACAATTTAAAACAGCATCTTTGGATGGAGATACTGTTGACCTAAAAAACAAAACAAAAAACATAAATAAAATCGTACACATACCTTAGGAACGATATCACTGAAAATTTTAGCGGTTTTAAAACCTTGACTTTTCCAAATCACGGTATACCTTGAAAACGGTTATCATCTTATTCCTAAATGCCATACCTGATCAAACGACTTTAAAAAATCATGATGCATTTATGCGAACGTGCATTTACAAACTAACGTTGCTCATGCTCTGTATGAACATGACACATTTGATTAATTTAATCACCTTTTTTTTTTAAACTGTGCATGAGTTTTGATAATACAGATGTAGCTCTAACTGAACTTGCCGCTGTCCTCCACAGCTGTGCCAGAGACCGACGTTCCAGTGGACGCAAACCTCATCGAGTTTGAAACAAAGTGAGTTGGCCGTGATTTTTCACTCGCGATATGAAATTCTTGCCAAACGCTTTTGTTTTTACTCCCGTTTCTCTCTGTCTCCAGTAACTTCTCGCAGGATGATGACTTTGTGTTTGAGGACTTTGCACGGCTCAGGCTGAAGGGAATGAAAGACGAAGAGGACGACCACTTCTGCTAACGGGCCGGAGGCTGTATGGACGGTCGTCAGGGGTGCCAACCTGCCAGTACTCATACCTCTGCTCCACTGCGCCCATCTGATAGAGTGGAGCTCTTACTGATACTTTCTTTCTGTCCTCCCTCCTCCTTTTGTCTTTTGGTTTCCTTTCACGGCGTTTATAGCATCCGCGAGGTGCTTTTAATCGACCTCTGTTTCTCTGGTCATGCGAACTGCTTCACTGGGGTGCTTGTTTGTCCGATAGAGAGTTTGAGGGAGAAGGAAACTGATGTTTTTGTCGTTGGACAAAGGGGTCCATTGATTCAGGGGATTTTATTCGTTTTCTTTTTGGTTTTCCTGTCATCATATTCCCACTTATATATCGAGTGGGCATTACTAGCTATGTAATTATGATATATGTTCTATGTTATTTCATTGTACAGTACATACACTGTTCACGGACACCATAGGGAACTTGAGTTTGGTGTTAATTTGATTCCACTTTTGCTAGAACTGTAATCCAATCCCTCCATACCTGCTCGGTAGCTTTTTATGTTATAGTTATGTAAAGTGTATACATATCATACAGAAAACCACGTAGTAACACTTTTCTGTGCACTTGTAGTGCACGCAATACTCTGATAAATAAGGTTGTGGCATTTTTTTTAGTGGAAGAGTAGCGCATCGGGACACAAGCGTCTGGTTTCTTATTGTAAATTTTAGCCTCTATTCCACATGTCGAAGTTGTAGGATATGTAAACACTGCTACAAGTCTTCAGCGTGAAATTAGCTTGTAGATACAAGAAGAGGACAGGGACAGGCTCTGTATGTGCCACACACACACACACAATGTAATTCCTCATTCTTTGTGCCTGCCAAACTTTATTTGCCAAAATGTGATGATTTTACAATGTTGCTTGTAAGTTAAGCTCAGCTAGGTTGGAAATCACACGCTCATTCCACGTTTCAGTTCTTTCACGGAAGCCGTCGATGTAATCATTGGACTGCCAGAAATATTTTGATGATGGTATTTTTAAAAAAAGAAATCGCATTTATACAAGCATGATTTCCAGGACTTTTTTGACTTTTTAATCTCGTTCTCCCAGGATCAGCCCTTTCCTATGACATCCTGCATAGTTTACTACTGAACAATGGCAAATGTACTTATGTTACAATGTGTACAAGGAAGTAACATTTTGCAGTGAACAAAGTGGAGCTCCCGTTGAAGGACAAAAAGCTATCTTGAAAATAAAGGATTGCTTTGTTTAAAGCACCCATATAATCATGGCAGTTGTGCATACTTGCTTTAGATTTCAACTTCTGTGTGCTCGTGTTGAAAAAAGATGTCTGTCATTTTTTTTTTCTGCCTTGTATTATGGGATGTTTTGAATGGAAAGGTTTTGCATTGATTTCTTTAGGAGTCATCAGTGCAGTCATACTAAACATACACATAAATAGAGTTTAGGTTCGTAAACTCTTACGTTTAGGAGTCAAACGTTTGTTATTTTTAATTCTTTTACATATTAAAAAACTTTATTTTAATGAATGAATGTAAGAAACTTTACACTTTTTTTCTGTGCATTAGAATTTGTTGTTAAATTATTTTAACACACTATTATTTTTATTATACATACTATTATATATAATATAATAAACACACACATGAAAAAAAAATTTAAATAATAGTAAAATATAATTACATAAACACATTTAAAGATGCCACCCACTAAGTTTTCATTCAGTTAAACAATCTTGTCAAGCATATTTTAATCAGAAAACTATTTGAAACGTATTAAAATATTAAATTGGATCCTCAAAATACAGTTTGTTTTACTTCTTTAGTTTAATTGCCACTATCCTTCACATGTTTCATTATTAAAAATTCTGTATGATCATTCGTTCATTCCTTTTCTTTCTGACTTAGTCCTTTTATTTATCTGGGGTCACCACTGTGGAATGAACCACCAACTTATCCAGCATATGTTTTACGCAGCAGATGCCCATCCAGCTGCAACCAGTCACTGGGAAACATCCATACACTCTAATTCACACACATACACTACGGACAATTTAGCTTACCCAATTTACCTATACCACGTCTTTGGACTTGTGGAGGAAACCGGAGCACCCGGAGGAAACCCACGCCAACACAGGAAGAATGTCTGTATGATCAATTATTCATTAATTCATTTGAATGAGTATATGTCAGAATAAGAATTATAATGGAAGCATTATTTCACCCATATTTTGGCATTTTGATTTTGCAAACGTTGAGAAAAAAATATTTTATAAAATAACTTTTTACATCTAACTTGATGCAAATTCCAAAATTGGGGGTCTCGTCTTTGAGCAAAACTATTAACAATCCAAAAACAAACAAAAGGCGCTCGGGGTTATCTTCAATGTATTGTCAGTGCTCTTTGGGTAAGGGATTCACCAGAATAAACAAAAATCAAGTCAAGGCTCTCTTAAAATGTGGAAAACATTAAAATGCCTTTATTCACATGGCTAATCCAAAAATTGTATTAGCCATATGAATAAAGGCTTTTTAATATTTTCCACATTTTTCGAGTGCCTTGGACTGATTTTTGTTCAAAACTATTAATGCTGAGCATGTTAAATGTGCCTGTCTAATGAAATCAGACTCGAGGAGGACATTGAGCTGATTTCTGGATTGGTTTCTAGGCTAAAAGCTGATTGATTCCTTCAATTCTGTACTGTCAGTGAAGTCATTTACATAATGTGCTGTAAGATATTTAAAATTTCATGCAGGCTGCCGTACAAGTGACTATTTCTACTCATTCATTTGTAATTAAGGTGCTAAATCCATTCAGATGAAACTCTTTTTACTGATGTGTCTATACTAATTATATATTAATATTATGTGGAAAACTCAATGATTCCGTATTGTTTATTATTTCACAAATAGCATCTTGATTATGAAATACATCACTGTTTTCAAGCACATTATGTGGGGTTTAGCTATGAGTATAGCTATAAGATGTGAAATATCTTCATTAAAATCCACCTGTAATATGTGCAGCAAATGAGCAATCCCAAATCTAAACCAACAAAGATCATCGAGATCTAATTATAAATATTTTCATGAACTAAATATGGGGCTATTGGTTGACGCTCACTTTATATATTTTTAAAATAACGCCTTCTTTTTAGCTCAAAATCATGTTTCTGTCCAATAGTGAGTGCTTTGCTAGAAAATGCATTCATTCAAGGTGCAACTGTAGGAATGAAGGGATGTTGGACTGCTGGAATGATGTGTTCTCACTGGATCATAATGTAAAGCTTGTTTGCAGATTGAAAATGTACAAGATTCTTGGCCGTTTAGTGATTTCTCAATGGTAAAATTATTACTGAATAGTTGCCTGTCAAACGTTTGCGATGTTTAATTATTGCGTTTTTCTATATTTAAGTTATTTAAAAGTAGTTTATGAAATTACAATTATTTGGCTACTTAAAAATAGGATGTTTATTAAATAATTTCCAATCTGGCCCATCAATTGTAGGCACTTGCAGATTTCATTTTTTAAAAGATGTTTAGATGTTGTCATATTTACAGTAGATACAAGTCAACGAGCTATACGATTTCTAGTGTCTTTGAAAAATAAATCCAGTGTCCAAATTTGAGGCTGACAGTTTGAGGGTTTCTGTTAATGAACAAACTAATTTTAAAAACGAGAGAGATATTAAAACGTACTGTAAATTAGCCTGCTCTGCTGTATGTCTACAATATCTGTTCAAAATTACATTTTACTTTTTAAGTTTTAAACTTTTAATGATAAAATGTTGTTAAATAACAAATTGTTCAGCATTTATGGGGATACTTGTAAAAATTAACCATTGTTTAATGATATTAAAGAGTAGTCGTATACCCATATGGTGAATACTAATTATATTATGTGTGGCGTTAAGAGTTGGTTTTTTATATATTTATTTTGAGCATTGATTTACCGACTGCAATATCCATGTTTTTAATTTTCTTTGTAGTTAAACAATGGTTCATTTGCGTACAAAAGCTCCATAATGATCATAGTTATACTGTGATTATCTTCATACATACAAACAAACAACCTCGACGCTGACGCGACTTGTTGACGTCAACCTAAGCTGTACACTAGTCGCGGGATTTGCGCGTCACACTGGGGCGCTAAGATGGCTTCAACGAGCTGGCTGCATGGCCCCAACATTACTCGTTTAACGGAAGGGCTGGTGTCCGTTTTAAAGGAGGAGAGACCTGAATTTCTGCCCGCTCTTCTAGCAAACTACCGTGAGCATGCAGCGGTCGGGACTCAGGTAAGACCGAGACCGGTTTTGACTGCATTGGCGGCGCGCGACGCAAGGAGCTGTGCGCTCCTTTCATTTAAATGAAAACGATATTTGGTGATGTCGCGTCGCTCGCTTGCTGTGTAAACAAAGCCAGTGGAAATATCAAGCATTGTAACGTACATATATTTTATTAAATAATTAATGGGGCTGTTTGTTTAGTAAATAAGCTTCAGACAAGTCCCCGTTGTCAGTATCCTTTAGTACATGTTTCAGTTTAATTTTAATTTTAATTTTTAATTTTAACTTTCATTTGTTTATATTGACTGTGTTTCAGACCTCTGGAGCTGTGGGTGGTTTGGTGGGCCTCACTAATGCACGACTCGGGTCCAGTAAAACCAGGTGAGCTGTCAAGAGTTTATTTTTCTATTAAAGTCTAGTTTTCTATTAGTTTTCTGTTTTCATAAAGTCTATACACATTTAGGGTTCAATGATTATCTTAATTGTCACCCACCAGTTATAAAATTACTTTTATACCACAAAAACTACTGGCACAAACACGCACATACAGTAATGATCTTTAACCTTTTATGTATATTGTCTGCACACCTATGCAGGTACCTTTAACATTACATAATACAAACCTTTACTTAAGTCAAAAATGAGTGGTGTCCACTTATTAAACACTGATGAAATACTCCACATCTTTGATGGAAAACCTAGACATTCAGAGAGTTTGTGGGATGAAGTGTTTTGTTATGCAAAATAGATTTGAGGACAGAAAAATAAATTCTGCTTTATTTTAGAGGTTTAGTTCTAAAACCAGACCAAGGTTTAAAAGCCTTTTATTTCCGTTTTAGTATGGTAATTTCATTCAAAACTTGTTTATTTATTTCCTGTTCCTGCATTCTCAACTTTCTGGATGTGTTGACTGATATGTTGGTATGGATTATATGTAGGGCCAGATGGAATCTGTGGACATTTTTTGCAATTTCTAGGCAAAATTTTGGTAAAAATCTTCAGATTTATGCGGAATAATTTTGGGGATATCTTAACTAAAACCTTAATATATTAAAATAAAATTTAATACATTTTTAACTTGTATTAAAGGTTTACGATGCAAATCCAATTAGATCCACTTTATTTGGTAAACTCTCTTATAATATCTAGAATATATGACTTTACATACTATACTGTAAATAAATCTTATTAATATTTCCATACTAGTCAATAATACTACTGAAATTAATTTCAAAACTGAACGAATATGAATTTACTCAAGTAAATAAACAGAATCAATGATGGGCTAAAAATCTGCAGAATTCTGCACACTCAGATTCCGTGTGGGCCTAAGTATATGTATGGCAAAAAGCATTAAGATCTCCTTGTGGCCTGTAAATATTACCTTAAATTATTCAGCGGCTCTTTATTTTACAGTCTTGTTTCGCATGTACATACTAGGCTATATACACAATAGTCGTTATAAATACTACGTAGTACTATGATTAAATTTATACATGAACCTAACTTTAAGCCACCTGCTGTACTTTCTTGGGTGAGTACACTTTCAAGGCAAGTTTATTTGCTTTATGCTTATGCAATGGTATAGTTTTAATGTTTGCAGACAACAATTTTAATCTAGAGAGTCTTTTTTATGTGAAATAGTAGAATCTTTATAGAAAGTAAATCTTTAAAAACTTTCTTATTAATCTTGTTTTATATATATTTTTTATTTTTATCAGTGTCTTTTTCACAGAATGGTCATGTTATTTAAACTTCAAACTCTCTTATTAATACCCGTGCACACAATAAGTCTTTAAAAGATTCTGCAAAAACACTTAAGTCTATTAGTTTCTTTACAATATTGTGTAATGTCATTGGTGTGAATGATTCACCTGTGCATGTTGGTTTTTTTTTTTTTTTTTGTTTGTTTGTTTAAAATTATTTCTATTTTTGACTAACCTTATTTTGAGCTCGGTCACAGCTTCTGTTTCATCTTGACTTCAATATAGACTTGTTTGCATGTGTTTCAGGTTTGAGGGCCTGTGTCTCCTGTCTGTGCTGGTGAAGGACAGTTCCAGTGAAGTGTTTCAGCAGCATTGTCTGTCATGGCTGCGAACACTGCAGCAGGTCATCCAGGTGAGAGATGGTTTCAAACGTTTGTAGGTCTGCTTTTTTTGCCGGTTCTTTCCTGGTTTTGTTTAGTTTTGCGTGATGTCGGAATCAGAATTTTTAATATATATATATATATATATATATATATATATATATATATATATACATATATACACACACACACACATCTAGATGACTGGTCATATACAAATGTGTTTATTATAGACTGTACAACTAACTAAGAAGGTGTGTGTGTATGTATATTAAGAAGCAATTGGTGTTCAAGCTGTCTTAGGTGGATATGGCCTGAGGAAGCTATGCCTAAATCTTCTAGAACTTTTACAGGATTTGCCTTTGCTTGAAGATTTGGTCAGTTACCGTATGTGCAGCCATACTAGTGATACTCTGATGTAAAAATGAATGAATTGCATGGTTGAATTACTACCAAAAATGTTGTTCCACATATTTATGCTCTCTAAACATGGAAAGAAATATGGAATCTGCTAAATCATATAGACATGGACTTTGTAAGCAAGAAAGAAAGGGTGCAATATTTTGATTAAACTAATTGTCATAAGTTTTAGCCAATCTGTATGAGCAGTATTAAGACATTAGGCTAATATTTTATGTAAAGAATAAAAACTTCCGTCAGTGTTCTCAAGATAATGGATATCCTTCAGTTTGGCCAACCACAAATGCATTATTCTTCCTCAGACTCTTTTCTGCTTGATTTGTTATAACATTTGACAGTCTTTAGTACTCTAAAATGTTTTAGCTTTTTCCCCTAGTCCAGCTGATTAGTCCATGACATGACAATAATTAATCATTTTCATTTGCAATAATCAGCTAAATATGGGTGTTTCGTTCAGCCTCTAATGATTGTTTGTATACTGTATACAGTACTTTTCTGTGGACTCATGACTATTCAGCATAGCTTGAAACAATAAAAATGTTACACAAAAAAAATCATACCATAAACCATATACAGACTTGCACATTACTGATTAGTGTTCAACAGTCTGATTGATACTAGAATAAAAGAGTTGGCCAATTGATGAGATGCGTCAGGAAACACTTTGTTGATCTGTGATGCATCTGCTGTTCCTCACAGTCGCAGGCTCCTCTTCCGTCCGTGCAGCTGACGGTGAATGTGCTGCAGGACTTGTTACAGTATTCGTCTCAGCTGCCGGAGCTGGCCAGAGAGGTGGGACTCAACTCCATCCTGGGCATCCTGACTTCACTGCTCAGTCTTAAATCAGAGGTAAAAATGCATGTCATGTTTTTAAATTATTATTTAAAGGCTCAGTTTGCATCTTGTATTAAAACTTTGCGGTTTTTATGCGGTTTCTGTGGGTGGGTATATGTATGGCTTTTCTGAACTTTTGATTTTTTTTTTTTTTTTAATAAGTTTGTGAGATTTTCCATTGAACAAGAAAACAGACAAAACAATATAGGGAACAGCAGCTTTCTGTATTAGACCTCATTTGCATCTGAATTTAAAGTCATGCACTTAAGTTGTGATTGAGAAAAATGCATCTTAATACCAGATTTAAGGATCAACCAGGATTTAAATAGAGCCAAAATGTGGTCTTGAATCAAATCAAATTAATTGTGTAGTAATGTCAGTATTTCCCACTGATAGCAATACTAATAGTTACTTCTGTGCTGTTTTACTCATTTTTAAATGTTTTATAAACGGTGCTGTTCAAAAGGTTGTGTCACTGATTGATGAACGAAATTAATGCTTTTGTTCACCGAGGACACATTTGGATTAACCAAAAACAAAGACACTTTTAATGTTGCAAAAGACTATTTCACAATTTTTTTTTTTTAACTATTCATCCAAGATTTCTAAAAGAAATGCATGTACGTTATTGTTTTTAACAAAAGTATTAACTAGCTGTTCTCAGCATTGATTATAATAAGTGTTCATTGAGAAAAAAACCTTCATATTTGTAAAGTTTTTGAAGGATCATGTGATTTGTTTAAATGGTATTAAATGCAGATTTGGTCAGCATGTTATCTCAATTTTAAATGGCAGTCTATGGTTGAGGTGATTGTGCTGAAATAAAGTGTGCCACAAACTTTTTCTCATAGTGCCACCTAGCTGCTATGAAGGGAATGATGGCATGTATGACCTACTACCCTCGAGCTTGCGGATCTCTGCGGGTCAGTACAGCCATACAAATATACAATATTCATTTTTCACATGTAGATATTTAGTATCTGAAAAAAGCTAAATATTTTCCTTTGCAGGAAAAGCTTGGAGCGTATTTCCTCTCGAAGATGGACTCAGATAATCCAAAAGTACAAGAGGTGACTTACTTCTAGCTGTTTAGTGTGTTATGCTGTGAATGAAAGTCTGATTTAGAATAGTTGGTTGCTGAAAACAAATGAATCATGTTTTGGCATCCTGTCTCATTGTTTTTTGTAGGTGGCTTGTGAGTGTTATGGCCGATTGCCCTGTCTGGGTGGAGTACTGGAGCGAGGTGGAGGTGGGCGCAGGGCTGAGGGTTGGACCAACCAGCTGCACTGCCTTCTCGCATCAGCCAATAGCATCCTGGTACAGCTGTATCAGGGTGCAGAAACAGGTATGTAAGTGTTTTGAATTCTTGTGTTCATTTACTTTCACATATTTCATACATACTGTTATCCACAACAATTTGGAACACAAATCATCACTTTTTGTTTTCCTAGAAATCAAACCCACAACCTTCAAATGTATAGTGCATACTTTACTTTTTGAGCTACCAGAAGAAATTGTGTTGCTGTATTCTGAGAATTGTCTTTGTTGTATTTAGTGGAAATTAAATTTCTCTTGTTTGTTGTTGCTGTGTTCCTCTTTCAGAAGGAACAGTGCAGTATGAGGGTCCCGGTGTGGAGCTGCCTTTCCCCCCTCTGGATGATGTAGATCCACTTCTGATCCTTCAGCTCCAACATCGCTACAAGGCCATTACTCTGGCCATGAAACACACACTTAGGTAAGTGCTTATGTTGTACGAATATGTTGATGTTATTTGAAATGCATATTTTTTAAAGTATTTTTTGTTTGCTGTTTGTAAAAAAAGGTTTTTGAAATGTTGTGCCATAAATTTCTCTGTTGTAGTGTTGATCCTGCATCTTCAGTCCGTCTACCTGTCCAGCATGTGCTTAATTTGGTGTGTCGAGCTCTGGCCGTCAACACAAAGAGCATTGTAAGTCTATTCTATGTACATGTTATTCTCCTTACTCCTTACTCTAGCACTAAATTCTCAGAGCACAAACAGTTCCTTTGTATAATTAGCATTTCTTGTGTGTATTGATTCTTGTCGAATAGCTGAATTCCTCCTCAATCGTAAGTCGCTTTGGACAAAAAGCATACACTAAATGTGAAATGTAAACTATGATAAATTTAATCAAATTCCGTGTGCAATTTTTTTCCCCACTCTCTCTTGAACACATTAAAACTGCTTACTTGTGTGAGTCCATTTCATTGTACTTTCCTGCCATAGATGTAGACATTAACCCAAGAGGTTTGTTTTAGAGTCCAACAGGTGATGGATGTCAGAAGCTGTTGGTTTTACCCTCAATACACAATGACACTCTGGAGCTGCTCTCTGCCCTCATCAAAGCGTGAGCACACATGCACTCACATTCACTCTGCTAAATAGTCACTTTTCATAGACTGTTGTTTGTGTTTTGCTAGTAATTATATGCAGTAGTCAACATTTGAAGTGGATCGAAACATTTTATCCCTGTTGACCTATGTATATTGAACAGCACCCATTCTTGTCTTATGGCAATTTAGTTGACGTTGACTACTGTATATATAAGTTATGTTTTTTCGTTCCTATTTTTTATTATTATTATTTTTATTGATGTTACAAATTTCAATCCCCAAAAAGCAGGTTTTCTTTTGTCAGATTTAGTTTATTTATTTTTTCAACGACAGATTTATCCTGTTCATTTCCTGGAGGGCC